>JASCZI010241712.1:89507-101763 GCA_036250425.1 Stylosanthes scabra
GCCATAAGGCCCAGTTGAAGCACCTTGATAAGGTGAGATGCTTGGGGCTGGGGCCACCATGCCATAAGGCATGGCTTGCATGCTCATGTATGGATTCGGATGTTCTGGCAACAAACCTGTTGAATGGATATGAGGTTGTTGGTACTGATGGATGGTCGAACCAGCGCTGTTGACATTATTCAGGACTGCTGCCGGCCCAGCTGGGGCAGACATTCGAGGATGCTTGTTTCCACTTTGTTGCTGCTGATGCTGAGGAAGCTTTCTAGCAAAACCCGGTGCGGAACGCTTTACATTTGTCTTCTGCTTCTTCAATTGCTCTATACGCTGTTCAAGGCTTGCGCGAGGATATTCAGAATCAAGATTATGATTCTCGATAACCTTGATTACCGATTTCAGCGCATGGATTTCTCTAGCTGTGATCTCACTCTGAAAAAACACCATAATAAATGTACTAAGCACTGATGCCACCTACCATGCAACACAATCAATCAAGGGTAAGGCAAACATACCATTGACTTCCCTTCCTCAGAAAGTCTTTGAGCAAGTTTCTGAGACTCATTGACATAAGCTTCCAATATGGGAACCGGTGGTATTTTATCGGTAAGGTTAAACTCAAAAACATACTTCACAGCCAGAACATGTTTGCCCTTATCTATAAGCTTCTGAACAAGAGCTGCAAAACACACACATACACAGCGTCTTACACACATTAAAAACCACCGAAAATGGTGACACTGGAAATCCAATATCAGTCCTGTCACTATGTCAAGTTACAAACTCACTTGTTTTGCCAAAGCTAAAGAAAACAATGACATAAGCAATTAGTATTACTGCAACTACTGAAACTCTAACATGTTCCACAACATGCCCAAATACTTCATTCTTGTTCAATTATGCATATCTAACATTTCATACATTTCCAGATATACCTATAGCACTACCATATATGCAACATATTTCACCAGAGTTTAAAACAAAGAATGGAAACAAAACACAGTACAAAGCTATCAGAAGTTCGAACGAAACCTCACCGGGAACCTTCTCGGTCAAACCAATGATCTGGTAAAGCTCAGGGAGCTCATCATTAGCAGCAGCCATAGCAGAGAAAGTAGCAAGCTCATTCAGTGTCAGATCAGAAAGCAAATTATAAGCAGCCACAAAATGCAAGAAAGCCATTGCACCCACTGCATCACCACCACCACCATTCTCACTCACCAAGCTCCCTTTCCAACTATCAGCAATCCACATCGCTCTCTTCTTCAATTTGAAACTCACATTGGAACCCACCACAGCCCTCAGCTGCTGGAACAACACATTGCAACTCCTCTTCATTCTCTTCACTTCCGCAGCATCCCTAACCGAAACCGCACCACCAAAAACCCCATCCACGGAATCCAGAACCAGAGCAGCAGGATCAGGTGCAAGCTTCAACGCAGTGTTAAGCTCAACCTTGATCACAGCCTTGTCCCTCATATTCTCCCCAATGTAATCCCTCAACGCTTTCCCATTCATGCTCTTGCACAATGCACATAGCGCTTCGGCGTGGTTCTTCTCACCCGAAGCAACGTTCTCGTTAGGGCGAATTCGATCGGAAGAGGAGGATGGGACGTTGTGAAATGAAGGAAAGTGTGAAACTTTGGGGTTTTGATCAGAGAAAGATGATGATTGTTCGTTAGGATTAAGATTATTAGGGTTAGGGTTTTTGGTTTGTTGTTTCGATTCGAGGGATTGGAGGTGAAGGAAGCGTTGAGAGAGGGAGTGATGAAGGGAAGTGAAGTGAGAATCGAGGTGTTCCCATGAGAGAGGGAGAGGAGAAGAAGAAGAAGAAGAGAAGAGTTGGGAATGAGAATGAAGAAGATCATCGAAGGCTTTCTTGAGATTCTGTTTCTTTGAATCAACGAGTTCGAGAGCTGCTGAAATCGTTTTCAATGTCGCCATTCTTCTTCTTCTTCTTTTTTTTCTGGTTTTGGTTATTAGGGATAGACAATAGTTAAATAATAAAAATAAAATAAATAAATAGTAAATGGGAAATTTATGTTTAGGAAAGTAATAAAGACTTCTTAATTTTTATTTGCTTATTTGGAAATGTTGGATACACAGAATATTATGTAACCACATTGTAATTAAAATTTTAAAAGTACCATTATTATTTTGTAAATAATAGAAATTTTATAAAAAAAATACAAAAAAAGTTTATAATTGGTATAATTTAAAAAAAAATGTCTCGAATAAAAAAAGAAAGAAAGAGAGAGGAAAATGAGAGGGAAAAAAGGAAGAAGAAAAAAAAGAAAAGTATTGCAAACAACAATGCTAAGTAATCAATAAAAATTTAGCCAATATCAATTGAAAATTTATATTAAATCTTCTATTTCTTTAGGTTTTGGATGTTTTATTTCTAAAAAAGTATAAAATATAAAATTTGACTTATTGATAGTTGTTTTAGGTTTCGAATATTTTATAACTTTTATAATAAACATCCTATAAATAATATTATAAATGTTTTATTTTTTATTGGCTAATTTAGTAATTAAAAAAATATTGATTACTTGACTTTTATTTTCCAATTTTCCTATTGGAAAAGAGAAGAGGGGAAAAAAGATAGAAAAAGAATATTGATCTCATGTGTAAAAAGAATTTGGGTCCATTTGTTCATCTAAATTTTTGTTTTTTTGGTATTGATTTGTTCATCTAAAATTTAAGGTTTAGGGTTTTTTTTTGGGCATTTAAGGTTTAGGGTTAGGCTACTCTTTTTTTTCTTGGTATTGGGGTTAGGCTACTTTGTTATTGTTGTATGGCATTCATTTTTTCCAGCCCACAAATTAGTAGATCTAAGAATATATTATTTGGGCTCCTCCATTCTAGCCCACATATGATCTCTGATTAGTCAAAATCTGTAATATTTTTCTTACAAAAAAAAGAATCTGCAATAGATGATGAATTGATATTATTGATATATAGTTTATAAATTCAATCTAATCAAGATCTGTTATTATTGTTTGAATGGGGTTATTCGAGAATAAAATTAGTTAGGATTTGATCTAGTTAGCATCTATTTGATTTCATGGTTATCAATTTGTTGTACAATCAACTATAATTATAACTAACTAACTATATAAATAGATTGAAATATACCTCATGTTTAGGTTCTACCATTCTTTCATTTAAAAAAAAAAAAAAATTCAAGCTTTGTAAGTTTTGTATCACTATCATTTCTAAGCATTATACCACCAGTTCAATGTGTCAACTACTCTCATAGGTATTAAATTTATTGGCTTTTTTGTTTCTTCCTTGAAATTAATTTGTTCAATTTTCCATCTAAAGGAAGAATGTTTGCTTAATAGGGTTGTTCCTTTTTCTTTTCAAAATAAGTCATAGTTTCAGAATCTTGGATTTATGATTTAGTACCTTCTTTATTTTTATTTTGTTCTATATTTGTGGAGTATTTTTATTCATCATCTTCTTTGTGAATCTTTTTGTTATCCTAGCTATTCATGTGTGATTTCCTTTATTTTATGGGTATGTTAGGTATATAATTGTAATCTTCAATTCTAAATCAAAGAAACTAGGATCTATTTCAAGAAGAAAGGTGAGTTTGATTAAGTTTCTTTTCAAGTGCTCCTAACTTTCATGAGCTAATTTTACATTTTAATTAAAAAAATTAATTTTATTTTCAATTAATTAAATTTAATAATTTTACAATTTTTTTCTTTTCTTTCTTCAATCAACTTTTTAAAAACATGAACTTTGTATTAAATTGACTAAATGTTAAATCTAGTAGTTTATATCTAATAATCCTTTTCAGTGTTAAATGGGTGGTTGATCACCAGTCTTTAAAGCATCTAAATTAGGTGTATAATTTAGTACGTCTTTTATTTTCTTCTATATTTGTGGTGTGTTTTTGTTGATCTTCTTTGTCAATGTTTTTGTTATCTTATATCTTATTCATGGGTGTGTTTTAATTTTATTATTGCATATATAATAATTCTATTTAGAAGAAATTCTAAATCAAAGAAAATGTTTGGATCTATTCTAATTAAGAGATCTTTATAGTTTATACATGTTTTAAATTGCAAAAATTATTTCCTTAATCATTTTTTGTGTGAAAGAAACTTAAACATATATACTTGTATAGTCTTTAAACTGCAAGATTATTGCAATATCCTCAAGACTTCAATTCTAGCTATAGCAAGGTGATTTCTTGAACTGAAAATGTTATACAATATATAATTTCTTGGTATTAAATATCATAACTCATTTATTTTGCCTTCCTATTATGATGATTTTGGTAACATAAGATTATGAATTATATATATAATGAAACTTAATTATAAATAATATGTATCTTTGAGTGATGTTAACAGATTTTTCTTTTGTTGCAAAAGTTTCGGTATGAATCTGCTTAATTATTAGCTTGTAAATTAAAGTTGTTTCATTTTCTAGATTTCTTCATTTTCTTGCAATATTGATTATTATATTTTATTAAATATTATGTATCAATGAAGAATAATAAACAATATTACAAGAAATGAAGAACCCTGGGATATGTATGATAACTTTTAATTTGCAACATTATATTCTTTCTCACAAAGTAAGTTTACTTTCTTATGATTTTGTTTATTAATTATACTTAGTTGATATATAACATTTATGCTAAACCGATGATTTAATTTATATAAATTTTTTTTTACAATATGTTTTTAAATATGCATTTGATGTTTATTGGTATCAATTTTTAGATCATCGAAACATCACAATCATGTTTAAGAATGTAACGTAAAATAAGTTAATAAACATGGTTCTTTGTATAAATGCTATGCATCAAAAGAGTACATAAACATAAGAAGGTGGAACTTTGTGAGTTTATATAAGCAGCTATTGATGTGTTTGTAGCAAAAACATGCCATATTAACATTATTCAGAGATACATGTTTCGTGAGATTATTATGCTTTAAGATTCGTTATAATTTTTTTTAAATAATTCTATTTTCACATTAAAATCAGTCACAAAAATAAATTATCATATTTATATAATTTAGCTCATTTATAGTATATATTTTATATTTCAATGTATATTATATACTTAATGGTTAATTTTGATGGCTGATTTTGATACGCAAATAACATAATCCTTTATAAAATTGTGTCTAAAATAAATAACAATTCTATTTGTACACCAAAATCAGCTACAAAAATCAGCCGACAATATATAATACACATTAAAATACAAAATACAGACTAAAATTGAATGAAATTACACATGTATTTTACATTTTAATATGTATTATATTTAGTGGCTGATTTCAGTGTACACCTAATATAATCCTAAAATAAATCCAAACAAATTGAATATCAATTTTTAGTTATGCCATTCATTATCAGTTAAATATTCTTCAAATTGCTCTAAATTTTATCTTATAGATTATTTTATATACCAACTTGGCTCTTTATCTCATCATCATTTAATTTTCTCATATATATATATATATAGAGTAATGTTAGGAAATCAATATTAGAAAGCCATTAGAGAGTCAATAAATTCAATTAGTAGTTATCATTTAAAACTGACGAAAGTTATCATCTGAAACTAAAAACGCTATCATCCGAAACAGAAACAAGTTATTATACAAAACAAAATACAATTATCATATGTAACTCTAAACTCTCAGCAATACAATTATCATCCGAAAGATATTCAACTTATTATCCAAAACAGAATACAGTTATCTTCTGTAATCTCATCACCACCGCCACCGCCACCGCCACCACCATCACCAACTGCACCACCACTGCCGCCAGAACAACAACAAGAAGGACCATCACCTCACCACCACCACCACTACAACCGCAATACACCAACACCACAATCGGAAGAAGAAGAAGAGTTATCGATTAAACTTATTTATTTAGGCTCTTCGAGTGCTTCATCTAGCTCTGGAAGTTTAGGGATTGAAATCGTCGAACTCGGTGACGCAGGATCGTATTCTTTTCCTAATAAATCTGACACTAACAACGAAGACGAATCTTGCAAGGGTTTTACCATTTGCAATGGCTCCACATTCTTGAATACACACCACAACCGCAACCACTTCCACCTGCTACAGCGCCAGCGTCGTCGTCTACACCTCAAGAGCCCTTACCTCTGCCACCTCCACCGGGGTTCAAAGATGTCACTCGGATCTACGATCCTGAAGTTTTCAAGAATTTGGAGCCATTGCAAACGGTAAAACCCTCGCAAAGTTCGTCTTCGTTTTTAGTGTCAGATTTATCAGGAAAAGAGTATGATCTTGCGTCACCGAGTTCGACGATTTCAATCCCTAAACTTCTAGAGCTAGATGAAGCACTCGAAGAGCCTGAAGAAATAGGTTTAATTGATAACTCTTCTTCTTTTTCTTTCGATTATGGTGTTGGTGTTAGTGTCGTTGTTGTGTTACGGTTGTAGTGGTGGTGGTGGTGGTGAGGTGACGGTGCTTCTTGTTGTTGTTATGGTGGTGGTGGTGGTGCAGTTGGTGATGATGGTGGCGGTGGCGGTGATAATAAGGTTACGAATGATAACTATATTTTGTTTTAGATGATAAGTTAAATCTGTTTCGGATGATAATTGTATTGCGGAGAGTTTAGAGTTACAGATGATAATTGTATTTTGTTTCGTATGATAACTTATATCCATTTCGGATGATAACGTTTTTAGTTTTGGATGATGACTTCCGTCAATTTTAAATGATAACTACTAATTAAATTTATTTGCTCCCTAATGGCTCCATAATATGGTTCCCTAATATTACTTTTTGATAACTATGTATACAACAAATATAAGTATCCGGTATTATCATTTTATTATTATTGTTATTATAAAGATAAAGATATAAAAAGATTTTTCGATCCCTAAATTTTAGAGGAAGCTGTTAATACCTATTGTAGCGTTAAACACTAAACAACCACTATTAAGGTGAAAAATTGGTTTAAGCCTTCTTCTGTTGAAGAAAGTGTTAATAACACTAACAAATTAAAACTAGATTGGGAGCTTCATTCATTCTTCATAGAAACCAGGTAACAATAATCTTTCATTCCTTCCAAGACAGAAGAACTAATTATGTATAATTTGTGCTTTGTTTTTCATTTATTTTATAATTATTTTTCATGTGAATTTTGTTTTTAATTAGATTATATAATATACTAAGCCTGTAAGCCACGTGCTATTCATTGGAATAGAAGAAATTATAGGTTGGAGAATTCCATAGTTTATGTTGTTTGCTTTAATTATGTATATTAATATTAATTATACAGTTTTCAGCCGAAAGAATTCTAAAAACGTAGCACCTAATCTTATAATTAAATGATGAAGAATCAATTGAGTCATAATATTAGTTTATTCTCATTAAAATATTGTTTCATCATAAATTGGATGATGCTTTTTAATAAGAAAATCTGGTTGGCTGGCAAAATGCACTTTTAATTTGAATTTTAAATTAAAATCATATTAAACAATTAGCAATTTATGATTTGGGATGGACTTGGGGTCAATTTGAAAATTTCAGGAAATGAATGAATTATTTATGATTTAAATTGTATACAAAGTTTAATCGGTGGTGTGGTTCATGAATTTTATCTGCATATCTTTATTCCAAAATCGAATTGATCATGAGAGTTTTTGGTTGTTGGATAGATAATTTTAAGTAAATTTTATATCTTTAAAAGAATACTATCTATCCGATCTGATCCTTTTATTCAACAAAATTTAATTAAATTGTTTAATATATTACACATTTTTATATTAAAAAAAAACTTATAGTGTTGTTCATACAAAAATTCGTTCAAAAATATGTAAATTTAGTAAAATTTGATTAATTATAAATAAACATATTCAATTGATATGATCTAAGGGGGCAAAATAATTATTATAATAATGAGTTTTATTATTTTTATTTTATGTTAGCTTTTAATAAGGACTTTAGAGTTCCTAAGTGAGTTTAAGTATTTAGTAGATATTGTCAATGTAATAAATAATTAGTGGATAATCTTATCTAAGTGGATTTCATATAGTAAGCTTCTTATCCACAATTCTATTTTTGTCGATTCTCTAGTAAAAGCATTCTATCCACTTAGCACTATAAATAGAGGATCCATGAGTTTATGTAAAACAGATTGAAGATTACCAGATTATATCAAATACAATTTTTTGTATTATCTCTCTTGTGAGAGTTTTTCTCTTTTGTTCTCTCTAAGAGAACAAAAAATGATCTTACCAAGATATTTTGTGGCGATCATTTCGATTTTATCAAAATAGATTGTGGCGATCATCCAATCTTATCAAGTTGAATTGTGGCGATCGTTCGGATCTTATCAAGATGGCTTGTGGCGATTCTTTAATCTTATCAAGACAGTTTGTGGCGATCTTCCCGATCTTATCAAGGAAACTTGTGGCGATCAAACTCAAGACTTATCACCTCTTGAGTGTGGCGTCTATATCCTTCTTCTTTTAAAAAAATCCAAAAAAAAAAACAATTTTAGTTTTGTTCGCCCCGATACTCATCATTTGGTATCAGAGCCACAAACTCATGGTATCCAATTGGTATTGAAGAGCACAGAGATATTATATATCAAAAACCATTCTGAGGAGAATGAGATTCGAGGACAAATCTTCTTCAAGAAGGGGAGTATGATATCAAGAAGGGGAATATGATATGATCCTAAGGGAGCAAAATAATTATTATAATAATGAGTTTTATTATCTTTATTTTATGTTAGCTTTTAATAAGGACTTTAGAATTTCTAAGTGAGTTTAAGTATTTAGTAGATATTGTCAATATAATAAATGATTAGTGAATAATCTTATCTAGTTGGATTTCATATAGTAAGCTTCTTATCCACAATCCTATTTTTGTGGATTCTCTAGTAAAAGCTTTCTATCCACCTAACACTATAAATAGAGGATCCATGAGTTTATTTAAAACAGATTGAAGATTACCAGATTGAGAAAGACAATTTTTGAGTTCTCTCTCATGTGAG
Source organism: Stylosanthes scabra (assembly GCA_036250425.1). Classification (NCBI taxonomy): domain Eukaryota; kingdom Viridiplantae; phylum Streptophyta; class Magnoliopsida; order Fabales; family Fabaceae; genus Stylosanthes; species Stylosanthes scabra. Next base: position 98,514 of record JASCZI010241712.1, read on the forward strand.
AGTTTTCTTTTTGTTCTCTTGGTGGAGAGAACAAAAATGATCTTATCAAGATATTTTGTGGCGATCATCCGATCTTATCAAGGTGACTTGTGGCGATCGTTCGGATCTTATTAAGGTGACTTGTGGTGATCATCGATCTTATCAAGACATCTTGTGGCGATCTTCACGATCTTAACAAGGAAACTTGTAGCGATCAAACCCAAGACTTATCACTCACATTCTCATCTCTCTTGAGTGTGGTGTCTATATCCTTCTTCTTTTAAAAAAATCTAAAAAAAAAACACTTTTAGTTTTGTTTGCCCCGACGATACTCATTACCAATACAAAACAGATAATTATATGATTTAATTATTGGATTTTATAATTTTACTGATATATTAATTAGATTTTTATATTTTTTTAATTAGAGTCTTATACTATATATTTTTATTGTGACAAAACAAATATACCTATTTTTAAACCACAAGTTCTAAAAAAATATATCAATATATAATAAAATATTTTATTATACTTAATATTTTTATCACGATATAAATTTAATACGGTGAAAATTTAGAGATCAAATTAAAAATATGATAAATAAAACAAATTATAAAACCAAAAGAATAATTTAACCTAATTATATTATATTATTGGAAGATTATACGGTATATCGCGAAAACGACGACATACTGATATTTCAGCGCTTTTATCCATTTATTTTAATCATATATTATTTTATAATTAAAATCAATTACGATCAACAGACTAAAAAGCGATAAAATATCGATAAGTCGCAGTTTTAGTGGGATACATATAATTTTGCTATATTATTCCACATCCATTTTTATTTTATTATATTTTTTCTTTCTAATTATGCCAAACATTTTTCTTAGAAGCTAAACAAAGAAAGAGAAAGCAGTTGATTGTTTGTTCCTGAATAGCTGGAAAGCATCTGAACATAGCTTATGTCATGCTTCCCTTCATTCCCATGCATGATGCATCCCTCACGCGCTTCCATCACCGCTTCAAACTTCAAAGCCTTCACCTTCAAACCTTTTTCTTTTATTTAAAAACAAAAAAACAAAAACACCTTTGTTTACCATTAATCTAAAGGTTACTCCTTTTGACTTTTCTCAACACAAAAGAATTTTAAAATCAAAACCCACAATCCTTAGGAAAAACATGACATTATTATTATTATTATTATTTTGACAGAATGCCATTATTATTATGAATTTACTAGTATGAGTCAAAACGTGTAAGAATGAAAATTCAATTCTCAGGAATTAATATTAAGTGTACATTAAAATAGTTATTAAAATTAACTAATATGTATAATATGTATTAAAATATAATATATATATATAGTTTAATTATTTTTTATTTTAATATATATTATATATGATAATATTTTAATATGTAAATAAAATTATTAATCGTACACTATTAATAAAAGTAATATTTTTACTAATATTACTTTTATTAATTTTATGTTATTTAAATAATTAAATTGTTAATTAAGAAATGGTTAACAAATTAAAATATTAGCTAAATTCAATTTAAAATGGTTAATTTTGTTTAATTTTTTATTCAAACGTTTGAGTAGATTTTCAATTATGATTCTCATTATTTATTTATTTTTGAATAATTTAAATATATAATTAATTTCTTTTAATGCGTTACCTACTCTGATACATTAAATTAAACATTACCGAATCAAAATTAGTTAGGAAAGTTGGATTTGAAAGGAAATAATCAAAATTTGGTTTAAGATCAAACAGTTGAGATTTATTATTATAATTTACAAATTAAATTTAATTTAATTTAATAATCTTAATTAAGATTAGATTAGACTCACGCTCCTTCTTTTTTCTATATATAAATACTAAACTCTTCTCAAATTCTTTTCTCTCTCTCCTTTCATCCGTGTCTAACACTACTTGCTTTTTTGTTCTTCTTCTACCTGGTAGCAGCTTTTTCTTTCTACTTCTTCTTTTCTGCACAAAGTTGCAGACTTTTGCTTCTTCAATTTTGTTTGTTGACGTTCCAAGCTTCTGGGTTTTTTCATGGTAATCATCAACACCATAGTCTTTCTCTCTTTGATATGCATTATGTTCTGAATTTTGATGCCTTTTTTGTTTTTGTTTTTATGGAAAATTATTATCTCTAATCAATTTGTTGAATTTTCTATATAAAGGAAGAATCTTTTTTAAATGGGGTTGTTCCTTTTAATCAGAAAATATCCACCATTAATGGTAGAAAATATTTGATTTTTGAAAACTGATTTGAATTTGATGGATTTTACTTATTAGTTATTAGCTTCTCATTATAATCCTTGTTTTTTTGTTTTTGTTTTTTAATGCATGCTAGGTGTTTGATGTTTTGTGTCACAGATGCCAAGTGTTAATCCTGACCCGTGTGACAAAGATTCAGAGCCATTTGTTGAAGTTGATCCAACTGGTCGCTATGGCAGATACACAGAGCTATTAGGATCTGGTGCTGTGAAGAAAGTGTACCGTGCATTTGACCAAGAAGAAGGCATAGAAGTTGCATGGAACCAAGTGAAGCTGAGAAACTTCTGTGATGACCCTGCCATGGTGGATAGGCTTTACTCTGAGGTGAGGCTTCTGAGAAGCCTGGCTCACAAGAACATCATTGCACTTTACAGTGTTTGGAGGGATGAGAACAAGAACACACTGAATTTCATCACTGAGGTTTGCACAAGTGGGAATCTGAGGGAGTATAGGAAGAAGCATAAGCATGTTTCCATGAAAGCACTTAAGAAGTGGTCAAAGCAGATTCTCAGAGGGTTGAATTATTTGCACAATCATGAACCCTGTATCATCCATAGGGACTTGAATTGCAGCAATGTTTTTGTCAATGGGAATGTTGGCCAGGTAAACCCTATTTTCCCCAAATTCTGGTTTATTCATTCATGATGATTGCTTAATTCACAAGTTAAAATAAACTTCATAAAAAATTGTAGCAGTATCATTGACTTTTTGTAGGATCTAACTTCAACAAGGCAAGTTGTCTGATTTTAGGTTAATCTATTTTAATAATGTATAATTCTATTATTTAACCCTAACTAACATTGGTTTGCTTGTGGGATTGTTGGGGTTATGATTATATCAGCATGATCTGTGCATAAACTTTGTCTCAGTATTGAATTAATAACCAAAGTTCCAATCTTATTAGGTTAAGATTGGTGACTTGGGTTTGGCTGCAATTGTGGAGAAGAACCATTCAGCACACTCGATCCTCGGCA
>JASCZI010241712.1:120026-132640 GCA_036250425.1 Stylosanthes scabra
TAGTTGTAGTTGTGGAATTACCTGGTTTAGAACCTTAATTAGGTTGCAAAGTGAAAGTGGAAAGAGTTAGAAAGGTACAACCCTGTTCGTGAATCCGAGGTATAGTTGTAGTTTGTAGTTGCAGTTAGAGTTAGAAGAAGAAACAAAAACAGAAAGCTTCTTGTGAAAGTGGTTTAGTTTAGTTTGGTTGTGTTGTACAAAAACAAAAGGGAAAGGAGAGAAGAAGAAGGACAAAATCTATGGCTGCTGAGAACACTGACTGAAAAATCTTAATCTTGTGAGTGGAGTTGTCGGGAGCCAGTGAGCGTGTTCAAGATTTTATGAGTTTGTGTATTCAGTAGCGTACACTGTATATATACGCTTTTTTTCCATAATAGAATAGATAGATAGATATTAGGTATGTATAATGTATCTACGTAGTTTAATCATCTCATCTATAATTACTAATTAGCATTATTATTAGCGCCGGCGCCGGATATTTATATTCATTATATCTTTTATGTAATATAATAAATATAAAAAAAGAATTATAATTTAATAATTAAAAAATTGTAAGTAGTGTAATTTAAGAGGATTTAATTTAATTTTGGATAAAGTATTTTTTTCACTTTCGTTAAATTTTTTGTGTCGAAATTATTTCTATGCATTAAATTTGCCTAAAACATTAAGGATAAAAATTATAAACAATCATGGATAGTTTGAACATATATAACTGAAAGTGTTAATTATGAAATGAATGAAATTAAGTATTATTGATATTTAAAAAAAAATACAAACATTTGAAATTAAAAATATATTTTACCATTTATTTTTTCATATTATTAAAAATATAGTTAATAAATAATATTTAAAAATATTAACTTAAAATATAATATTATACTACTAATTATAAAAGTGTTAATGAATTGTTGTATATATAATTTGAATTTTTTATGCTGATTAAAATATATTAGTGAGATAATAGTGAGATAAAATATATTGGTTAATAGAATTTGAATTTTTTATGTTGATTTAAATATATTAATGAGATAAATACAAAAATAATTTTAATTTATTAAAATATATTTGATGGATTGCGTTATTTATATATCAAAATTTAATCATTAATATAAAATATAAATTAAAATATAAAATATATATTAAAAATTGCTTAAATAATTCAAATATATACTTACTAATTGAATTTTATATATTTCTTATATTTGATATTTGTTGGAGGGAATAAGCTAAGGAAGGCACAGCAGAAGAAACCAATGAGAGTAGGTTTGTCTGCGTTTTGTAGTTGTGATGTGGGCCCTATCCTCCATTACAATTGCCATTTTCATATGACTTTTTATGTGATTATGTGTTCTATTTTGTACACTTTTCTTGACATTTTTGCATTTATGGTTATATACACTACTTACACTTGCCCCTACTTGAGACTTTACTTGAGTGCAATCTTTACCCTTTTCTATTTTCTTTTTATTTTTAAAGTTGTAATTTTCTTTTTCAAGATTTTTTAGATAAGTATGAATATTATCTCCAATATTTCATTGTATATTTGTATTTCAATTTTTTCTCAAAAAGAAAATTAGAGTACATCAAATTGCTTAAACTATTTTCGTTATTAATACATGTAGTCTACATTATTTAATTTGCAAACTGTTGTAATTAAGGATGTTATTATCATGCAACTCTCATATGCCAAGGAGATTAAAAATGATATAAAACCGAAATTAGGTTAAAATTTAAGGACTATATTGAAAATTTCATATATATAATTTATTAATTAAAGAGAATTCAAGTTTGGAGTAGTCATTGTCAACTCTTTGCATAAAAACAGAGTTGAATTATGCAAAACTGCATGTAAGAATAAGAAATTATTTCCCTAATGACCATGTAATTAAATTAAGAGATTTTAATTATAAATCAAGAAATTTCCTATTGCATTAATACCGAAATTTCTAGCAAATATGACTACACACTTTTACACTATTTCATAGGTTCTGGAATTTTGCCCCATTTTTCTTCGTTAAGGGTCCCATGACATATGCTTCTCGAAAATATTGTGCAACTATTTGCACCCAAAGTTATAAAATAAAAATTTTAAAAATAAAAATAATTGTGGGGGTATTATTTTTATTCTTCATTCATCATTAGATAATTTTTATTATAAAATATTTTATAACTAAAATTAATTAAAAATATTAAAACATCTGATATTATAAAATATATATACGCTTTCTATCATATATATCAAAATTAAAAAAAAAAAAACTATATATGACATAGACAAAAGGTTTCACTTTGGTACTTTACTACTATTCAACAACTCTTAATTGTACTTTTGAAATGGATCAAATTAATTAAACTACACATCCAATGAATGAACAATATGGACAACTTAAGTTCCACTATTATGTGTCCCACTACCACTGTTAATTACTGTAGACTTCTCAATTAATTAGCTTAATTTCCTTTTTCTTGCATGTGACCTGTGACTTTAAAGACTTCCAATAATATTAATAGAACCAACTTTTATATTTTTCAAAAAAATCAACAGAATATATATTATTAAAAATTGTTTACACTTTTCATAAAGTATGACTTAAAACCCCTAATCTTTTGCTGGTTCAAAAACATCAATATCGATTTTGAAAAGAAAACAAATTTGAAGAACCATTTTAATTTTTAACTCAGATGTTAAACTTAGGGCAATATTTTATTCTTAATTTTTTTGGATAGTTAAGTGAAATTTTTTTAACACTAAATCAGTGAAAAAAAAATTCAACAATATCAAAAAAAATCAAACCTAAACACACTACAAATCAAACCATTCCTGACAAAAAAAAAAATCAAATCATTCCTACATACACTAGAACGCTTAATGGAATTATTGTCTTCTTCTTATCATCTCTACTTGTCTTTTTCACTTTTTTTTTTAGGGTTGATAAGGATATGGATGATGAGACCTTGAGCATACGGTGCATGTATGTATTAGAAATTTAGAATACTTCAATAGTCAATTTAATTTTTATGCTCTAGTTCCCGTAATTTGCGTATGAAACTTTTAAGAGATTAGACACCACTTCAATGAAAATTATTGAACAAAAAAAAAGACTTATGAAGAGTAAATAGATCTTAATTAAACTTCTTGGGTTGAATAATATTGAGGACTAATAATAAGTTGGATTGATCTAATTGTTAGCTCACTAATATGCTTAAGTAAATGTCGGGGATTCAAATTTTGCCTTAAGCATGTAGCAATTTACTGACCAGCGCGATAAATTCTTAAATAGAGCTTAGATTCATGGTGAATTAATCCTCAACCTATTGAGTTAGGGGATTGAGTTAGGGGATGTCCAAGAAAAAAAAATTGAGGATTAGCAAAGATTGTGGGTACCTTGCTAGACTTTTTTGAATGTTGTGAATTGTGACAAAGACAAATGATAGGCTTCTTCAAGATAGATATATTGGTGATGTGGCCATGTGTGATTTTTTAGAGCAACTATAGAGAGATAAGAGAGATAAGATCATGAAATGAAAAGCTAGTTGCATTGTTATTAGAGTGCAAGTCTAAAATTACTATAATTTGGAATTTCGGTATTTTATATGAATAGAAATAACTAATTAAGGTTTTAAAATTTAAAGGATAACATAAAGTAATAATATTAACTCTTAAACATTGGAATTAGTTTCAATAATTATGTTTGGGTGAATATATGAATTTCAAAACTTAAAAATGTCTCACAAACTTTAATTTTTATTAAAATATATATTTGATTCTCCTATATAGGTACCGAACTACCAATCATATAAAATAAAATATTTTAATAAAAAGTATAATAATAACAGATCTCACATAATTGATGATGAAAATTAAAGAATTATCTAAAAAGAAAAGAACATTTCCTTAATATTAATTAGCATATAATCAATTAATCATCATCACCTATAATAAAAGCATTGCATATGGGGTCAACTTAGTGATGCAACATGCAAGAGATGGTTGGCGACTATGGCTGTCTCAAGAGTATCAACGGCTAGTTATTTGAATTTACTGAGTAAAAGGACCGATTTCTCCCTATTCATTGCCAAACCCTAGTTCTTGTGCCATTCCTTTACTAACTCATAAAGTAAAAAACTAATTTTGGATTTGGAATTAGTTATCTAAATTTTAAAGAGTGAATCACCAAAATTACCTCTAAAAATTTTAAAAATCGATAAAAATATTCTATATTTTACTAAAGTTAAAATGTTCTTCAATTTTTCAAAATTTGATCAAATAAAGTCCATTTTTACCATATATCGAATATGACAGAAATATTTAAAATTGAACACTTTTATCAGGTTTTTAAAATTTGAGGTTATTTTTATTAGCATTTAAAAATTTCAGAGGTAATATTGATAGTTAACCTTATTTTGTTCAATTAAATCTAAACAATTTATTTATTTTTTTATATAAACTACTTCGATGTCAAATAACACATAAATAAAATTCTATTTAACATCGAAATAGTATTTTATTTAATATAAAAATAAATGATTCAGGGAATTTAGTTAGTAAATAAGTATATTTTTTTAATTGTTGATATAATAATATGGACAAATATGTAATATGTGTATTATTATAATAATCAGCTACATGTACACGTCTTTTCTCTAATCAAGTCAAATCGAGTAAATTTTGTTCACTCTCATCCCACACGCATGAACAGAATATCACTATTAGAACGAACAGAAAATTTCAAAGCAAATAAACAGTTTTAAAACCTACTTATGTAAACTATAAAAACATGTTCCTTGTACATATAAATTTTTGTTCGTCTTTAGTGAACAGTGCGGCGTGAACAGTGCGCGCATGAACACTAAACTTGTGAACAGTAACAACTTGGTTGAAAAAAAATAGGTGTATGTCTAGAATTATTCTTATTATAAATAAAAAATATCTGTCAAAATAAATAAATAAAAATAAAAATAGTAGAGGAGAGTTGAGTCATTTCACTATATTGTTCTTTTTCCAACGGTCATATGAATGAACTGAACTCAAAAACACACTTCCTTCCAACATTTGAATGCAAAACTCTCTCTCTCTCTCTCTCTCAACGCCATTGTTTGATTCTCAATCCTTTTGCTTCCTCAGCGAAAACCACTCATCATGAAGCAAACCAGAAACGCCGGAACCGCCGAGGCTCCTTACTTCCCCTCCATTTCCTCTTCTTCCTTCAGAAACCTTCTTCCCACATCATTCTCTTCCAAACTCAACAAATCCCTAAAAAACCCTAAATCCCAGAATTCAGATGCCGAAAACACTCCCCCTACTGATCCCAACATCCAAATCAACGATCACAACCAATCATTTCCTTCCATTAACAAACAGTCACATTCAAAATCCCCAATTTCTCAACCGGAATCTAAGAGCTCACTTGAATCTGACCCATCAGTGAAGGCAAGTTCAAATTTTTTTCTTTTTAATGTTTTTAATTAAGATTTTTGTCTGATTTTCTTAAAAATGAATCTGTAGTATGTAATTCAGTAGATGGGTATGTAGAAAAATTTATCCTTTCTATTTTTGCCCCATTTTAGTTATAGTGTTGTTTTTGGAGCAGGTTGTAGTGCGAATCAGACCTACCAATGATATTGGAAGACTTGGAGATAAGACAGTTAAGAAGCTTTCTTCTGATACTTTGTGTGTTGGAGATAGGCAGTTTATATATGATTCAGTTTTTGATCCGAACTCCAACCAGGTAAAGCACTTCCCCTTTTAGCTGTTCTATATTGTGATTATACTCTTAAGTCTTCATCTTTCAATAATTTAGCACCAATGATAATTAAATTAAGGGTACTTGCATGCTGCTTAAATAAATGAAAAAGTGTTGCTTCATACTAATTACAGAAGATAAGTGTGATTAATCTATAAGCTGCTGTGTATACAGCAAGATATTTTTCAGTCAGTGGGTGTTCCTTTGGTTAGAAATGCCTTAGCTGGATTCAACACTTCAATTTTGTCTTATGGCCAGGTATTAATTGATGTTTTTGATGTATTACTATTATATTTAACCTTCTAGTGGAGAATGTAGTGTTATTTTGATGGAGCATTGAGTTTTTTTGTTCATGTTTTCTGATTTTTAAAAACCCTTTTACCAGTCTGGAAGTGGAAAGACGTATACAATGTGGGGTCCTCCTAGTGCCATGTTTGAGGAGCCGTCACCCCGAAGTCACAAGGGAATTGTTCCTCGGATCTTCCAAATGTTATTTTCTGAGCTCGAGAAGGTATATACTACTCCTCGAAAAGATAATGCTAGAACTTCAGTTTTATGTTTTTGTAGTTCTCACTGTTCTATGCTTGAATTATATTAGGAGCAGCATATGTCAGAGGGGAAACAATTCAACTATCAATGTCGATGTTGTTTTCTGGAGGTAGTTCTTTATAAAATTTCCCCGTGTGTCAATGAGTGTTGTTGCTTGCTAGTATCATAGTGGTTTGTTTTACTTTTTTGCCTTACTTATAATTTTTTTTAACAGATATACAATGAGCAAATTGGGGACTTACTTGATCCAGCCCAGCAAAACCTTGTGGTAAGCATATACCATCCTTTATGGTACAATTTTCATATAAAAAATTATTTAATTCTCTTTTTTTATTTAACTCTGTCTTCTTATTGTGGCTTGGTTCAAATTATTGCAGATGAAGGATGATTCCAAGAATCCCTTGTATATAGAGAATCTGACGGAGGAATATGTCACTAGCTACGATGAAGTGACACAAATTTTGATTAAGGTAGGGACTAGAAAGCTTTGAAGTAAATATTGTTGAGATTTATACTTTTATCAGCTGAGCTGATTCGATCTTCGTTTGCTGCAGGGCCTCTCGAGCAGAAAAGTTGGAGCGACAAACTTAAATTCTAAGAGCTCTAGATCACACATAATTTTCACCTTTGTCATTGAGTCTTGGTGTAAGGTAGTGGCATCATAACTCTACTTGACGTGAGAGACATTGCGTATTATTAATTTGTTTTTGGTTAGATAATTTCTGCATACGATTTTTCTAACATATGTGAAATCATAATGTCCTAGCTTGATCTGAAATTCAGAAAAAAGCTTCCATATTATTTTGTCCTATTTGAAAATATAGAGTGACTAGTGTTCATTCTTCCGTATAATTGTGTATCACATCAAATCAATGCCAATTTCATATTATTCATTCATCTGCTCATAATTTCAACAAGTTTCTTCAACTTATTTTGCAGGGAGTATCATCGAAAGGTTTCAGTAGTTCAAAAACTAGCAGAATTAGCTTTATTGATCTTGCTGGATTGGACAGGAACAAACTCAATGATGCAGGCAAGAAATGTTTAAGGGAAAGCAAAAATGTAAAGAAGTCCTTATCTCAGCTTGGGTAAGATGCTATGCCATGCTATTAGCCTATCACTAGATTTTGTTAGCTTTTAAAAGAAACAATGTTAATTTTTTTTACTGGTGTAGGCATGTAGTAGATGCTCTGACTAAAGGAACATGCTCTGGAAAAGCCATAGAAATTCCAAACACGAATTCATGTTTAACACGCTTACTACAAGAGTCTCTTGGTGGAAATGCCAAACTCTCAGTTATCTGTACAATCTCTCCTGATAACAAGTAGGTACCTGAACCGAAGAGCCTTTTTATCAATCTCTTGACCTAACAAAAGTGAACAATGTCAATCATATTTCTCTTATGATAATTGTAGGAATAACGCTGAGACATTGCGAACGCTCAGATTCGGACAGCGAGTTAGATCCATCGTTAATCAGCCAGTTATCAATGAAATAAAGGAGGATGATGTTAATGACTTGAGTGATCAAATCCGGCAGCTGAAGGTATAATTCATGTCCAAGACTCGTTAGCGGAAATAGTTCTTGAAGGATTGATTAAACTGTATATCTGAGATCTATGTTTTTTTCTTGGTGCAGGAAGAACTCATCAGAGCAAAGATTGATGTTCATAGCTCAGTTGGGAGTAAAAATGGATATTTCCAAGGACATAATGTGAGGGAAAGCCTTAACCAGTTGAGAATCAGCTTAAACCGCTCTCTACTCCTACCTAACATTGATAATGAACCCGAAGAGGAGGTAACCGTGGATGAGGAGGATGTAAGGCAATTACGCTGCCAGATTGATGAACTTTATAGTTCATGTGAAGCGAATCCTAAAGATATATCTGTCAGTGAAGATTGTGCCCAGTATTATTCTGTTGAGGAAAATTATGATACTGATATGATGATCAGTGGTGATGAACATGAAAAAGATGAAGTATGTTCTGGAGAAGGATTGAATAAGCTTTGTAAGGAGGATAGTGTTGTGGCTTCGGTTGACACCTTGTATGCCTCGGTAGATGACATGTGCTCAACTAACACATCAAGGTCAATTAGATCTTCATTCAGAGATAGCATTTCTGTTAGTTCATGCAATCGATCACCAACACTTGCAGAACCACAGTTGTCTGAGTCCCCGAAAATAAGGAATGCTCATAGGAAGAGCGTGGTGTATTCATCAAGTTGTCTTGGTAGTTGGAACAAGGTAGCAGACGAGAATTTGAGATCTAGTAGAGATGTGCTGAGACAATCATTTAAAGAGGATGAGCATATTCAATCCTCATTACGTTCAAGCAAAGTTTTACCAGGCCCAACAGAGTCCTTGGCGGCAAGCCTTCAGAGGGGACTGCAGATAATTGATTCTCACCAGCGAAATTCTGCACTAAACAAGTCTTCAGCTTCCTTCTCTTTCGGGTGCTTAACCCCTTCTATTGATGAAGGGTCTACAAATTTGCTTTGTGAATCTTGCCGTAGAAAAATATCTGATGTAGGATCCAGTGAGGTCCAGGAAATACAGAATGACAGAGTTGAAACAGACAAAGTTCAAAAAGTATGTCTGGATTTAATCCTTTCTGAAAGTTCTTCAATTAATAGTCTTTTGATCTCACTTATCTTTTTTTCTTTATTCAAGGATCTGGAAAATGCAATGGCAAAAGCCATCCTGAGGGAGAAGGAGCTAGAGAATGTTTGCAAGGAGCAAGCAGCCAGAATTGAGGAACTAAATCAATTGGTATCTGGAAAATTGACCCTTATCGAGTAATTATGTTTTGTTGTTTTGATTTTAGATCACTGACAGTTGGATTTTTTTCAGGTTGAGAAATTGAGAGGAGAAAAAGGACTGAAGGAGACACAAGAAGAAGAAGACTATGACTCGCTGAGAGCCGAAGACGAGGTATACTATTATCTTGTAATTTAGAATATAAAGTTGGATAAATCTATTATTTCAAGTACCTTTTCATTTAGATTTGTTCATCTTGTTTGCAGCTTCCAAGGAGCACTTCCCCAGACATCAATTTACCAGAAATTTTGGAGGAAAAATGTGAAATTAAAGAAGTTCAGGTCCAGGAAGAATTAACTCTAAGAGACAGCTCTTTCGATGCTAATGAGAAAGAAGAACTTCTAAGAGAAATCCACAGCCTAAGAAGCAAGCTGCAATTAGGTAGTGACACAGCAGTTAAAAGGTCCACCGACAAATTGAGATCTTCGTTAAGATCTATTCAACTGCGAAAGAGTGGCATATTTTCTCATGGTAGTGGTGGTGAAGAGCTGGAGAAGGAAAGAGAAAGATGGACAGAAATGGAAAGTGAATGGATTTGTCTTACTGATGAGTTAAGAGTTGATCTAGAGAAGAACCGTCAGCGAGCAGAGAGAGTGGAGTTGGAGCTCAGGTTAGAGAAGAAGTGTACCGAAGAGTTGGATGATGCACTGAAAAGATCAGTTCTTGGACATGCTAGAATGCTAGAACATTATGTTGAGCTACAAGAGAAATATAATGATTTGGTTGCAAAGCATAATGCTGTAATGGAAGGCATAGCTGAGGTGAAGAAGGCTGCAGCAAAGGCCGGTAAAAAGGGTCATGCTCGCTTCGCCAAGTCTCTCGCGGCTGAACTTTCTGCATTGAGGGTGGAGAGAGAAAGGGAAGCTAAATTCTTGAAAAAGGAGAATATGAGTCTCAAGATTCAACTTAGAGACACAGCAGAAGCTGTTCATGCAGCTGGAGAACTGCTTGTTAGACTCAGAGAAGCTGAGCATGCAGTGTCTATCGCCGAGGTAAGAACATGAAAACAATTACACAAACATAACTTTTTGAACCATTCATATATGATGATTTCAATGATTGCTGATTTTCATATGTTTTTAATGCAGGAGAATTTCGCGAAACTGCAACATGACAATGAAAAACTAAAGAAGCAGATGGAGAAGCTGAAAAGAAAGCACAAAATGGAGATGATTACCATGAAGCAGTACCTTGCAGATAGCAAATTACCCGAATCTGCACTCAGACCACTCTACAGAGAGGACTCTGATGTGGTGATGCACAAAAATAACAATGCAGATGATGATGATCAAGAATGGAGAACAGAATTCGGAGCAATCTATCAAGACCATCATTATTAGTTCTTTTAATTTGAAAAATTTTCATAGCCTGACTCAGATCCTGCTCGGATCAAAGCAACCAAATCATTCATTTCAATTCAATTCAATTCTTTGTATTCTCTTAATTTTGATTGAATTTTTTCTTTCAGCTGGGTGTAGTATCTGGTTTTTATGGAACATCAATTCTTTTTATAATTTTGTTTGCTTTTTCTATTGAATCACTTGAAATTTCAATTGATAAAACGAGGATTAAAAAACTCAAATTCGCTCCGACTCAAATTGGCATCTGAAATTTAGAATTACTCAAAATGGTTTCTGACTCTTGCAAATGTAATTTAAGTTGGCCCTTCGTCTCTTTTTCGTTAGCATTTTATCTATATAGACCGTTAAATGACATGATAGAAATATGAAATAATGTTATTTTTATCATTGTAGGATAATAGGAGCATCGAATGCAAAAAAAAAGAACATAAAGAGATAATGAGTTAGACGGTAATGGAAGGGTAACTTATTTTGAGCTTAAAATGGCTTTGCTTTGCCCCTATTGACAAAAACAACGTTATCTCGTATCTCTACCGCGTTACTTAATGGTCCATATAGGCAAGGCATTATCAAAGATGTGGTCGGGGCAGTCTGAGTTTTGTTTGCAAAAGTCGGGGCTATTTTGAGTAACTTTAACCTTAAGAGGTCAATTCGAGTTGAAGCTCAAATTTCAGGGCAATTTGAGTTTTAAATTGATAGATGGATGACATAAGAGTGCAACTACAGTTATGTCAATACAGTTTTGATGAATAATTTCTGAAAGATATCAATGCAAATAATTTGGGTTTGGCCTGCAAAGTGCAAACAAGTGAAGTGAGGCGTGTTGGTGAGGGGTAAAAGTGTAAATGACGCGAACACAACAAACGGCGTCGTTTCCAACCAAACCTTGTAAAAGAGATAACACCGTAACAATAACGAGAAGAACAACGAAACCCCAACGAGCGAAGCGCTCCAAAATCGACCACCGCCATTTCGATTTCGTCTATGGCGACGGCGGATCCTCCCAGCGCCGACTCCGGCGACTCCACCACACAGCCTACGGTGCAGCCTCAGCCTTCCAATACTGTATCTATTCCCAACAGTTCCGACGCACTTGTCCCTGCTACCCCCGCCGTTTGTCTCCTCCGCTTCGTCGGAGACTCCGCCGGTGGCGCTTTCATGGGCTCCGTCTTCGGATACGGTCCTTTCCCTTTCTCTCTCCTTAGAAATATTACACTTAATTATGCCTCTTTTTTCTAAAATTCTAAACATCATCTTGGATTGTGTTTATGATGATTATAGTGTTAGCTTTAGTTGTGGATGATAGTGTTAGATGATGATAGATTTTTATTTTCTGGAGTTTTGATTTGATGGTTGATTCTTGCTTAGTATATTGTAATTGAGAATAAGAGGATGGGTTTTTGTTAGGGTTTATTCAATATTATGTGTTGGTTTTGAGCTGAAATATAGTGTTGTCTTTTGAGGAAATGGAGAATTTGACAGTTCAAAATGAAATGTCATTTTTTGTGATCTTGCTGAATGGTGCTTTTTCATTGGTGTGTTTCAGGTGCTGGGTTGTTTAAGAAGAAAGGGTTTAAAGGATCCTTTGTAGAAGCAGGGTCTTATGCTAAGGTATATTTATTTTGTTAAATTTCTTTTTACCTTGTCTATACTTAGTTCGTGTTTGTGTCTTGTGTTTTCTTAATTGTTCAATTTGGCTGATGAATTATACATTATTTTCTATTGTGGTGTTAGACGTTTGCTGTTTTGTCTGGAGTTCATAGTTTGGTTGTTTGCATCTTGAAAAGACTCCGAGGAAAGGATGATGGTATGAATGGGAACTTTTTTCAGCTGTAATTGGTACTCTTACTTTGCTAATGTTCTTCTTCTGATTACTTTAAACTTCATATGTGCAGTTATTAATGCTGGAGTAGCTGGATGTTGTACTGGTCTTGCACTAAGTTTTCCAGGTATCATACTTTTTTTCTTTTTATTCGGGATTTACTGATGTTGAGTCCCACATTATTCTGCTAATCGGAATCTGAAATGTATATAAATGGCATGCCAATGTTGTAATCCTTCTCATCAACTTATGTTTTGTATATTTCACTTTTTAGATCTCATAACAAAAGATGCATAATATGCTTGTAGCATTTTGTCCATA
>JASCZI010241712.1:137337-148932 GCA_036250425.1 Stylosanthes scabra
GGTTAGATAAAAGCAAAGCATGTCATAGAGGAATAAGGCATATATTGACTCCCCATAAATAAATAAGTTTAAAATAAAATTTGACTTTATTCCATATAGAGAGTGGGAATCCCCTTTTTGCCATATTCATATTTGATTGTAAAGCATTATCCAAACAAAATGATGATCATCAAAGTGACGCATAAAATACGTCATCTATTAATTCCATGGGGCCAAACCTAATAAGGTTGTCACATAATAAAAATAGTAATATTCCATAAAAAATAATAATAAAAAGCCTATAATAACTACCAGATGTATACCCTTTACTTATATTTAGATTTAGATTTTTATTTTTTATTGAAAGTTCAAAGTATTGCCAAAGATGGAGGAGTGGGTAGGGTTCATACTTAAATACACAACAAATTAGGTTGTAACTTAAATAGTTCAATTTAGAATAATTATGCACTAAACTATTAAGTAGTGTAGTAGTTATTTAGATTATATATGTTAATGCATAATAAATCAAATTGGTAAATTCTAAACTACAAATATCAAATAATACAAATACAGATATGCTATATTGGAGTATATCTGAGGGTCAGTTTTATCTAACCCATCTTTCTATATTTATATGCATTAAAGATTAACGATTATCATTATACATCTGTATCTTTGTACACTTTTACACCAATCGAATTTAAGGTATAATATAATGAACTTACATTTTGTTTTGTGAAGCAAGATTGATCCATAATTGGAGACCCTTTTGAGTTCCTTGAGATGCAGGCATTTCTGAATGAACTATTCCTCTCCCTGCAGTCATCCATTGCAAATCACCAGCTTCAATTGTTCCTTTATGCCCTTCAAAATCTTCATGTGTTACAGCTCCCTACAATTACAATAACAATAATAAATTAATTAACACAATTTCTATATATAGTTAGGTGAGGTTTTTATATTATAGCACAACTTCAGAAGCATGTGTGAACTAAATAATCAACTAATTAACCAATGTAGCATTTACACACCCTATAACTTTAGGTGCACTCAAGAATGGTGGTTGGCAATTGAATTTAGAAAAAAAATAAATAATTAAAGGATTAAAATAAACATGATATCTAACACGTGGGGTCAGTCTTGTCTTTTCATGTTTTATGTGACTGGTAACCATTTGTTTGGTGCCATATTAAGACTACAATCTTTGATGATTTTGTTCTGGAGGGCACTAACTAAAATGGTTAATTTCTTAATGGATCACTAATAATATTCTTAATCACTTAATCAGCACACAAATATTTTGGGATGATTACTAAATTCAAACCTTGCAATTATGTTGATCTAACTCAATTAATGGCCATTATCTTATGCATTTGACTTTATGATAACAATTATATTGCAACAAAAGTGGAGTGAATTAGTGAATTGTTTTTTCTATATATTAATATGTTTCAAAATGATGATTAATTTGGACTAAGTAATATATACATTTAAAAATTCAATGTATTCAAAAAATATATTCAAATAGATTGATTTTTAAATGTAATACCATCTTATTGAAATTGACCATTATTTTTTATAATCCAGCAGCAATGAATGAAGAAAACTAATTAATTAAATGAATATATAATTCAAAATTTTCTCCAACCTGTAACATGTATGTGACAGTCTCAAAGCCTGTAAAAAAAAATTTAAAAAAAAAACCAGAAAAGAAGGAGAATAATGGAGTTAGAAGATCATCAGAAGAAATTAAGATTTTTCTTAAAGAATAAATTTTATTTTAATTTTTTAGAAATATTTTAATGAATAAATGATAAACCTCTGTGTGGATGATCTGGAAAACCAGCAGGAGCAGTGACTGCAAAATTTCAAAAATAAATTCAAATTCTTTAGAAAACAGAACAATTATTATTATCATATCAATAAAAAATAAAAGCACTTATATATATATATATATATATATGTGTGTGTGTGTGTGTGTGAGATTCATCATCATCACCTGAGAATTCATCCAAGACAAGGAAAGGATCAAAGTACTTGAGCTCAAATCTGAACCAAAAAATCAAAACCCAGATAAGAATCAAACTTTAAAAATGTGTTCCAAAATTGCAATGCAATAATGAAATCAAATTCAAAAGATTCTCTTATTTTTACCTTCCAATGCTTCTTCTAACAACAGCTCCAACACCTTCATGTTGAGGTCTAGCCAAGAATTTTCTAGACACAAGACGAGGTTCTTTGATTTTAAACTCTTGCTGTGTCATCTTGTGATGATATATATGATCAAATCAAAAGGGTGCAATGCAAAATAAAAACTTTATAATAAAAATAAATGTGTGGTATAATATAAGATATTATTATTTGAGAGAAAGAATGAATATGAGGAGGAAGACAAAGAAGGGTTTGAAGTATTTATAGAGAGAGATTGATTCACTATTTGGAAGGTCAAACATAAATTTAAATCAAAACGTAGATTTATTTATTTATTTGTTTTGGTTGCCAAATTTTGATTCATTGATCACATCAACTCAAGCTTTCTTTTATGATTCTTTTTTGTGTTAGTATGACGTCATCGTAACGCACTCATGATGTATGTGTGGCTCACATCATATAATTAATTTCATAACATTCATAATCTTTTTTATTTATTTCCCCTTACATGGCTACCACCTGTCATATTGAATAATTTGGTTATTATATTCCATTCAAACTTAGGAATTTTTCCCTCCTTGAATCGGATAGGTTAGAGATTTAATGATTTATCTACATACCCACACATTAAATTTTTTTGGGAAAACAAATTGCCATATTATCTATAATTTTCCTAATACTAATAAAAATTTAATCTTAATGGACTGAGAATATAAATTATTTTACATAATTGTTTAATATTTATTTTTTTATGATTATTCATGGTTAATAATAAAAAAATAATTATTTTTATTAATATAGTGATATATAATTAGATGTACGTGTAAATTTTATTTAAACTATGGTATCGAATTAAATTCATAGATATATTTTAATTTTTTTCTCTAATTTAAGTAATTTCTTTCTTATTTAAAAGATATATATATACACACAATAGATCAAACTGAAAGGGAAATCAATTTGTCTATTATTTATTGATGGATCCAATAATGTTGGGTAGACATGTACAATATAAAATCCAATTCAGGACCACATATTCAATGAAAAAGTTGATTTTTCTTCACTGTTAACATAAAATATTTTCACATATCTGAAACATTATAGTATTACTTATAATACTTGTGTTATATATTTATTTATTTGTTTGTTAGTTTATGCATGATAGTTTTAAAACTATTTACATTTCCTTGTAATAATATAATTATTATCTATGCATCTATATATACAATATATAACAGGAATTAAGAAATTTAGTTCATTATATATTTTTTTTCTAAAGTACCTTTTATCATATATAATATATAATTTATAAAAATATACTTTGTTACTTTTAAGATTATTTGTATTTAACCTAAAAACTTCTTAGAATGTAAAAAAACTTATCTTAACTAATCTCATATTATTTATAATAATTTATATATTTAACTTATAAAAATTGAATTAACAAACGTGCCTGTTACACTAGCTATATTATAATTTATAATAGTCATGTATAAAATAAGACCTGATTAATTATCCGCGTAGAACATTTTATATTATTTATTAATTAATATATCTGAACTTGAAACTTGAAAGCTAACAAACTAATTAAACTAATAAAATATCTTTAATCCTAGTTGGACTTACATATGGCTATACATCATTTGCCATGTTTTGTAATAAAAATAAAAAAATAATAAAAAACACTTCTCTTGACTTGTGAGTTATGACTTCTTGTTTTAACAACCCTCTCTAACTTTTTTCATTCTGTTCAAATTTAGAATTTTGATATGAAAATGCTTTTCGTGAATTAGAAGCTTAATGGCATATGAGACTAACACACATGCATGGAGACAAATTAAAGAAAATGAGAGAAATAAAATTTAAGAAGGGTACATATCATATCATATTGTTAGTTTGGTTGAAAATAGTGTGTATTGAAAGTCTCACATCACTTGGTGCAAGAAATGTGGGTGGGGCTTTATGTTATAAATAAGGACTTTAGTTGAGAGTTTTAATTGTACCAAGTCAATACACATTGTATGACTTTTAAATTTTTTTTTCTACTTTAGAGTTTTCTCTTGTAAGAGTATAAAAGGTGTAGTTATTGTAATAGTGTGGGGTATTGGTTGTCGTTTGACAACGGTCGTGGTTTTTTCCCTGTTTTTGTTTTTGGATTTCACATTAATTCTCTTGTGTTGTGATTGTGTTATTGTTCTTTTCTTCTCCTCTATTTTAATTCTCCATGGGGTATGGTTGCGATGCCCAACACATATCTATATCATTATTTCATATGAAAACTTTTTTATTGATTGTGTTCAAGGAGATTAAGGATTATTCCACTTTTCTTAGTATAACAAACTATTATTGAGAATTTGACATCATTTTCAGTATTTATCCGAAATCACTATAGTAATTTATAGAATTATTTAATTATTATTTACACACATACAGTTTAAATTTTACGCTATTATCTGTTTAGATATTTATATTTTACGATTTTAAAGACGACAAATGATAAAATTTAATAATTTCAATGATATATAACTATATATAATTATTTTGGGTAGAACTATTCGCAACATATTCGAGATAAAAAATAATGGAAGTTTTGCCCTAGTAATAATATTATAACTTTTGGTGGTTGGAAATTTGGCCGGATCATATATTAAAGGGGAAATTATATGTAATTAATATTTTTTTAATAATAAATTAATCACAAAAAGTAGAATATATGTAATTATTATTTATAGAACTTTATAACATATCCAAAATCTAAAAGAATTATTAGCCGCAATTTTGTATTTTTATTAGAAATAGAACATTCGAAATCTAAAAAAATAGAATATTTAATTTTAATTATTGGCTAATATTGATTGAATTTTTATTGGTTATCTAGCATTGTTGATAAAGGGAATCTTACATAATTATATAAAAAGTTTAGATGTTTATTATGTAAAAGAAAATGTGTACAAATAAATTTCTATAAAATTAAACCTTAATTATTTATGATTTGATACAAGCAATTATTATGAGCCTATATATATATGTGACTTGTTTAGAGGGATGTTTTAATTGGGAGGTGATGTTCCCACAAAACAAACTTGATAATTATGATATTGTGATATGTATATACACTAACCATGATGATATGATGACGAAGGAATATCCTAAATGATATAAACTTGTGTTTTATTAAAAATATGTGAGACAATTTATATTTATATTGAATTTTAATTCTCTAGAAGGTAAGAGATAAAATTTATATGATAAGAAATTTTTTTATATTTGTATTAATTTATATCTGTAGTGAATAATTTTCTGATGATAATCACACGTACATATAAATATCTTCTTAGTCACATCTTTCATCATCAACATCTCAGCAACTCATATGAGAGTTGGAAAAATTATTGCTTAGTTTGTATGAATTGAATGACTAAAATTGCAAAAACGAATTTGGATTGAAACCACAAATTTCATTTTTAGGTTAGTTGTCATCACTCATCACTATGATGATGACCATAGGAAAATACGAGTCACCTTCGGTGATGGTTCCACCCAAGGTTGTTAAGTACTAATAAGAACAAAAAAAAAATGAAGATAGCTATGTAGAAAATTTATTTGATAAAGTGGTCTCATCATCAATTCATCATCACTTGACTGAATATACTTTTTTTATTATTTAGAAGAAATCTTAAAAACATGATTTTTCAAATTAATTTATTTTATGTAGGTAACAAATTCTAGAAGTTAATTTTAATTAAAGCATGATTTTATGCATTTTTTCGTTGGTAGAAATTTTTTATACAAATAACTAATTAGTTTTAAAATATAATTTATTACTTGAAAAATCGTTTAAATTTATAAATTTAATTGAATGATTATTGTGAAATTTTTTATATTGTTAGTGTATGTAGTAAAATTAAATTCTTATCCATATATATAAAAGGTTGAAATTAAACTTGAAACAAATTCACCCCATATTTCAATTCATCAATTTCATAATAATGAATTGAGGGAAGGAAGATATCATATTTATATCCGAAATTTTATTTGTATAAAAAAATCAATATCTTATATTTATATTAAATATATATATATATATATATATATAATTTATTTTTTTAATATATATTTTATATTTTAATATATATTATATATTGATGATTAATTTTAATAGTTAATTTTAGTATACACATAATATAATCCTACGAGTGATATTATTTACACATCAAAATCAATCATTAAAATCAGTCACTAATGTATAATATATGTTAAAATATAAAATTTACATTAAAAATAATAAAATTATATATGTATTACATATATTTATAATGATGATCGATTTTAGTTGTTGATTTTGATATGCAAGTAGAATTTTTGTAATCGTAATTATATAAATGATTTCAGTCCACAATCTAATGTGTGCATGTTGCGGCACGCAAGTACTCACTCCTCAAATGCTTGTTTTTAATTTCAATGTTAAATATTAATTATTTAGCAGCGGTGTGAAGACTCAAGAGTGCTATGTATATATTTCATATGTATGTCTATTCAGAACTGAACATTAGAAAATAATAAATACTTCATTCATGGTCAATAGAGTTTGGGAGGTTTGTTCCCACTTAATCAATGTAATGTCACCCCTTATGTGGCATTATTCATTCTTAGCATTTATATATCCACCTCAAATAAACTTTAAAATTTTCTTTATTTTGGTGAATAATATAATTATTACAACATGTATTATTATTAATTAGTATTAAGGATTTGAGTTCTAATCAAATTTGTTGATTAGTAGTGTGATTTTTCTTTGTTATTATTTCATGATATATATATTTGATAATAAATTAGGGCGCTTATATTATACAAATATTTGATTATTTGATGAGAAATTAAAACAACAACATAAATTTTTGTGCATCACTCTAAACTTAAAAACGACAATTTACTTTAATAATTTTCTCTGTTAGTTTTTCATTTAATAGACATAGCCTCATTAATATTATTATGTACTATATTTAGCAGTAATAATCTAATTTAGTTTTTTTTTTTTTTTAATTTACTTCCATGCAAAATAGGTAATCTATGGCAGTTTGACAGACCAAGCAAATTAAAAGAGGTTTCGTGTGATAACATAAATTGATTGCCTGAATAAATTCATACCCAATTGAATGACATCATTCTAACAAAAGCATGACGCATAGTAAAAAGAAATTAATAATCTCAATTTAATTTGCAAATGCTATGAAAGAGATGAGAGTTTTTATTTATTTATTTATTGCTAATTTTATCCTAAATAAATGTTACTACAAAACAAAAGTTGATATATACAAAGTTGACTTGACTAACTCTGTATAAAAATTAGCAAATTGCAGATTAATATATGTTCTTTAGTTTTTCTTTTTTTTCTTTTTTCAAATCAATATATTTTCTATAAACTAAAACTAAATCTTGTATACTAGTTGCATTATTTAAGTTAATTAGAAAGAAGATTATCTCCTAGTGTTGTGTGCTGATAACAAATGATTAATTAATTAGCAATAAACTTCCACAATCTATTCAACCTTGATCATTATTTGTCAAATGTCAACTGATTTTGCGGTTAATAACATGTTTACCAAAAAACTAAGACACTAGAATAAAATGCAAATGAGATATAGTTCATCAACTAATGTACGTTATCATTAATACAAACATAACACATATATATATAACAAATTTTATTAGAAACTAAATTATTAATATTGTCAAATTTTTAAAAGTTAATAAAAATGACTTCTATTTTCTTTAATGACTAAAATATTTTTAATTATTTAAAAACGTAATAAAAATACTTATAATTAAATATTTTATTATATTTTATAATAATAATTAATTATAAGATATTTTTATCATTAACAAAATTAAATATTTATATTTAAATTAGTATAACTTGATCTAATAATTTTAGGTATATATTTAATGTTAAATTTTTTTTAAGTAGATATCCATTTTGTCAAACTAAATCTTACTAAGTTATTTATTTTTGTGCCAAATAAAAAATTATTTCAATGTCAAATAAAAATTTATTTTTATATTTTTTAATATTATTTTATATTAAAATAATCTTTTATTTAATATATAAATAAATAATATGAGAAATATAGGATTGGAAGGTGTTCAGGTATCGCAGGCAGATTTTGAGGAACTTGATGTTCCATTCTTATGCGTATAGTGAGCTATTGTGTACAAAATCCAGTAAAGGCCACAATGGGCCTATTGAGGGAACTATAGTTGGTTATGTTTTGGGGTCTTGGGCTATGCCCAACAACCCTACCCGAACCCAAAAATAAACCCGACCCATTTCCCCATGTCCTTCCCATCGAAAACTAGGAACACCTTGCTCTGGACGCCGCCGCTGCTACCAGGTGGCTCTTGTTCTCAACGTCGCCGCTGCCACTGCTAGGTCTTCTTCCGTCGCGTCCGAGCCAGAGAAAGTCGACGTCCTTCAGAGTATGAATCAACGAAACAGTCAACGACCTTCACGAGTATATTCTGAGTATTGAGCCTCCATTGGTGCTTCTTGATCCGTGTAGGTCGTCGTTGTCTCCTACTGTTTTTTTTTTTTTTTTCTTTTTCTTTTTCTAATTAATTTCTCCAATTAACTTGTGCTGCAGTTCCAAAGGATGATAACAAGAAAGCGTTGAAGCTTGCACTCGGAATAGGTATAATTCACATGTTATCTTTCTTAATGGATAAGAAGCAGGGAGTATCTGAATCTATGGAAGTTAATTATGTCAGATTAAAATTTATGTCACTCTCTATCCCACTCTTGCATAGATTCAGATTAAAAGTTATGTCCCTGTCTAAATTAGTTGCAATTATTAGAGCCTGCCTGATTGCTATACTGTATGGAGCTTGAATTTTGCTAGTGAAGCCCTGGACTAATCTTCCTCTTTTGTCTCTTACTGTAACAGTAATAGCACCTGATTTTCAGTCTCCTTCTTAAAAATTGCATCCACATTAGCTTTCAACCATTCTCTTGGTGGTGGTTTCCACTTAGCCAGGTTAGCTTTCTTTGTTGTGCTTGTTGTTTTCCTTTCTGCATGTTTCTCCTTGGTGTTCCAAAAGATATTCTCTATAATCTTTGCTTTCGTAATTGTACAAATAGGGCTAGGATTAGTCTGTTGAAATATTTATTCTATGAAACATTGCAATATTTCCTATTCTCCCTCCAATCCTCTGCATATTTAATTTATCCATGATTGTGGACAATATTAATAGGGAACACTTAAGGAGAGCATGCATATATCTACCTTGCTGTGTGGAAATGATAAGAGAAAACAAGGGTAACTACTGAGTAGTATAAATCATTTGCAGAATTGGAGTTTGTTATAATATAAGATTGAGTTGGTCTTATCTCCTTTCAGTTGCAGCATCTGCTCTACTCTGGTGTTCGGATTTACATAGCACTATAGCTGTTGTATTCTCCCATTCTCCCCTGTTTGTGATGAAGAGTCTGGAATTCTGGGCAGGAATACCAATCAAGAGTGAATATGTTTCAAGTTAAGGGTCTTAGATTAACAGATTCGAAATGCGAATTCTGTTGAAACTGATGCTTCTTCCTCAGAGAAACAGAAACTACTTCATCACCATCAACTCTCATTATTCCACTTTCTTCATCACTTCACACTCTCTCATCTCACTCTCTAACCACATCACCACTCTCCATTCCCTCCTCCAATTCCACGCCATTGCCATCACCACCGGCAACTCCACCAATCCCTTCATCGCCTCCAAGCTCATCTCTCTCTATCCCAACCCTTCTTCCTCCTCCGCCGTCTTCCTCTCGATTCCTCCTTCCTCCGCCGACACCTTCCTCTGGAACTCCATCATCAAGTCTCATTTTTCACATGCCCATTATGCCCAAGCTCTTCAATTTTACTCTCGTATGCGCTCTTCTAATGTTCTCCCCGACCATTTCACTATCCCCATGGTTGCTTCTTCATGTGCCCACTTGATGATGGTTCAATATGGGAGGAGCCTTCATGGATTGGCCTCAAAATGTGGACTTCTTTGTTGTAATTCAGCTGTGGGGTCTTCCTTTGTGTCCTTGTATTCGAGGTGTGGACTAATGAGGGATGCGTGCTTGGTGTTTGATGAAATGCTTGTGAGAGATGTTGTTGCTTGGACTGTCCTTGTGGTTGGGTTTGTGCACAATGGGGAGAGTGAGAAGGGTTTGAGGTGTCTTCGTGAGATGATGCTTCATGGGGTTGATAGTGAGAGGCCTAACTTTAGAACATTGGAGGGTGGGTTACTTGCTTGTGGGGATCTTGGTGCTTTGTCTGAAGGCAGGTGTTTGCATGGTTTTGTGGTGAAAACCGGGATTGGATGTGAACAAGTTGTGCAGTCGTTGATTTTGTCTATGTATTGCAGGTGTGGGGTCCTGCAAGAAGCTTATCAGTCATTCTCTGAAGTGATGATCAAAGATCTAGTGTCTTGGACATCAATCATTGGTGTTTATGCAAGGTTTGGAATGGTCAATGAATGTTTAAGGTTGTTTTGGAAAATGCAAGAGAACCAAGTAGACCCTGATGGAATTGTGTTAGGTTGCATTCTTTCAGCCTTTGGTTATTCAGTGAATGTATTTGAAGCGAAGGCCTTTCATGGATTAATCATACGGAGACATTATGCACATGATGATGTGGTTCATAATTCATTGCTGTCTATGTATTGCAAGCTAGGAATGTTAAGTTTGGCAGAGAGGCTGTTCAACAAGTGCCAACATAGCCAGGAATGCTGGAATTATATGGTTTACGGCTATGGTAGAATAGGCAACAATATAAAGTGTGTTGAACTCTTCAGGGAGATGCACTATTTAGGAATTGATTCTGAATCAAACAGCATAGTTTCAGCAGTTGCTTCCTGTGCCCAATTAGAAGAAACCAATTTAGGAAGGTCGATTCATTGCTATGCTGTAAAAGGTTTTATGGATGCCGATGTCTCTGTTGCTAATTCACTCATAGAGATGTATGGAAAATGTGGTAGGATGACCTACGCTTGGAAAATATTTAAAAGGTTGGATAAGGATGTTATCTCTTGGAACTCTATGATATCAGCTCATGTTCATGTCAAGGACTATAAAGAGGCTACAAAATTATTTAATAAGATGATTAGCAAAGGCCATAAGCCGAATACAGCAACATGTGCAATAGTGCTTTCAGCTTGTTCTCACATTGCATCTCTGGAGGAAGGAGAAAGAGTTCACCGCTACATAAACGAAAGAGGTTTCGAGCTCAACTTACCCCTTGGCACAGCTTTGGTTGATATGTATGCTAAGTGTGGGAAGCTAGAAAAATCAAGAGAGGTATTTGAATCAATGAAAGAAAAGGACTTAATTTGTTGGAATGCAATGATTTCGGGTTATGGAATGAATGGATATGCAGACTCTGCTCTGGAAATATTCCACCATATGGAGAAATCAAATGTTAAGCCAAATGG
>JASCZI010241712.1:148942-159866 GCA_036250425.1 Stylosanthes scabra
CCATGCAGGGCTTGTCGAAGAAGGGAAATGTTTATTTTCTAAGATGCCACGTTACTCTGTGGAACCTAATTTGAAGCACTACACTTGTATGATAGATATTTTAGGAAGGTCCGGTAATCTTCAAGAAGCAGAAGCTTTGGTCCTGTCCATGCCCATTCATCCAGATGGCGGTGTGTGGGGAGCTTTGTTAAGTGCTTGTAAAACATACAATCAAATTGAGATGGGAATAAGGGTTGCCATGTATGCTATTGAATCTGAACCAGAAAATGATGGATATTATATAATGATGGCCAATATGTATAGCTCAATTGGGAGGTGGGATGAAGCAGAAAATGTGAGAAGGACAATGAAAGAGAGGTGTTCACTGGGAAAGAAAGCTGGTTGGAGCGTGTTGTAAGCTAAATGGCGTGTTTCATGTTGAAAATTTCCTTTCAATGGAGTCTAATATTTCAAAATGTAAACGGAACTTAAGCCGTCTTACCTACGTGCCTATAGGTTTGTGGTTCTCAAATTTTCTCCATAGATAAACTCTATCCATATGATTTTTTACTGGCCATCTGTGTTAGAAGTTCATGGTTTTTGCATGAAAAACTATAAAATAGATTTAGAGAGAATTCATTGTGACTAATTTAGATGCTTAAGTTAGATTTATATTGGTGAGTTAGCAACCGGCTCACAGTTGAGTTTTTACAGAGGAGTTTGAACTTTTAACTTGTATAAAGCTGTAAACTAGTGAATATATATTCTTAATGAAGATTCTTTTCCTGCTAGCTGGAAGCAGTAGATTTGTGTTTATGAATGTCATAGAAATTTGGTGGAATGATATTGTGTATGCTGGTTTTATTGAAGTATGTTCATGAACAAGTGGGAAAAGTTGCACATAGCATCTTGAATCATCATGCATGATCTGGGCTAGTTGCTAAATTCAGAACAAGTAACAGATTCTATTAAGCAGATCTCAGATTACACAAGAATTTCATATCTTACATTGTTGCACATCAGACACCATTGTAACAATCCTTGCTACAACATAAAACACTTAAGCTACATCATATATCTGCTTGCACGCATGAAAGGAAACAACACTGATAAACAAGTAGTTTATTTGAGGGGCACAAAATGGCTATCTTAGAAGCTTATTTCATTGCTAATGAACACATGATGTTAAGAAAATGGATGCTTGTAATGGTGTCAATCTTCCTGAGTAGCTTCACTTGACTGCAAAGCCAAAGAACAGACTCATGAAAAACATTATTTACCCAAATCAAATATAAGCATATATTGAGTTTATTTGGGGTTAAGATTATTACCTTAACATGGAGGTTTCTGCATACCACATTTACCGGGCAAGGCCATAGCATTTGCAGGGTTTATTCCGAGTGCAGGTAGGGCTGGCTTGTACTCGCAAAGGCAAGTGATATTGGCACGTCGAATAAGGTTGCAGCATTTCTGGTTTGGTGGTGGCGGGCGGTTTCCGGTAACTGCTGCACGGCATACAGTTAGGTTGTCGGTGTTAATTTTACATATCACAATAGCTTGAGCTACTTCACCACCCAAGAAAGCAATTACCAGTGCTGCCACCACCCATTTCATCATAGCGTTTCCACCGGTATGTGCCATGCTCTTTACTTAACCAGCTGCTGAATTTGCTAATGCTAAGTCTAGTTTACTATGTTCTGTGTTGTTTCAAAGTTAATTTATAGTGATGCTTAGAGTGTTAGTATGGTAATTAATTGCATTTGTTTTGGCTAAATAGTCTTACTTAGTTGTTAAGTGTATCATGTGAGTCCAGTCTGTGTTCACGGGATAGGCTTACATCAGAATAGTGAGACTAATCATAATAAAATAAACCCTATAACTTGTCCCATAGTTACTGGGGAACAAAAATAATTCCAAGTACTGAAAGGTACTTTGTATTTGCCTATTTGGTTGGTTGTTTCATAAAAATGTCAATAAGTGAATCAATTAAGAAATGAATCTGTTAACTTCTCTTTTGGCATCTTATATTTTGTGACTTGGAGGCAGATCATAAGATTTGTGTACATAAATTTTAGGAAGCGTTTCAGGTATACAATGGTTTACAGTAATCCAGTGATATTAACTGTTGATTTCAATGAGAGAAGTAATACAAGTATTAAAATCAATTGAAATCAACGGTTAAGATCATTGGATTACCGTAAACCATTGTATACCTGAAACGCTAGACCCAATTTCACCCTAACCAAACATACCCTGAACCAAAATATGAAGCTTTCAGTTGAAATTATTTTATTCTCCAAGATAGTCCGTGAATACATAGTATTCTTATAATGCTTAACTTTATGTGTAAGATATATAAAAGAAAAAGGTTGGTAGAAACATTCCTGGAATATGATGGATATTGCTTTCATGGGTGAACAGGTAATGCTACTAAAGTTGAGAAGAAAACATTAAGTGGGGTTATGATAGATATTGCACTTATGAACAATAAATTATATCACCATATGGTTCAGAATCAAACATCATGTTGTGATCCTCTATTCTTACTTTACAAAGAGTTGCATTCTCTGATTCTCTGAAGTCATTGTTTGATCTCAGAATCATATATCAATGCTCAATCAAGAGTATTTTCCATGGGTATAAATATAAGGAAAAGTATAGTATAAATATAAGGAAAAGTATAGGAATCTTCACTTGAGAGCCAATAAAAAATTATGGATGATAATTTTTATATTATATGAATGATAATTTTTTTAATTTTTAATGCTCATTTATTCATTGGTTCCCTAATTGGGTCCGTAGGCTTGCTCAAAATATAAGAGTACATTTTGGCTTTTTGTTTCAAAGCCTCTAGACTAAGGTTTCTGTATGTAATGCACTAATTCTTTCAAGTTTGTGAGAGTCTCATCACTATCACTATCACTAGAACAGTCCCTTTGATTGAGACTAATATAAGATTTTCTTTTATTTATTTATATATATTTTTGGTATTATTATTATTATTTATTTTATTTTTTTGGTATAGTTATTATTATTTATTTATTTATTGGTAATATTTTTTTTGAACTGTTGGTAATGGTTTTTTTTATCTTTTTTTTGGTCAATGGATTTTTTTTATCTTGAATGGAGGTATTGGACTATTGGGTAACGAAAACTTTTGGTCATGGGTAAGAGTTTTTTTGGACTTGATGGGCCAAGAGTTTGAAATGGATTATCCCTCAGGGGTTGGGGATCAGTTATTTGAATCACGGACCAAAAATAAAAGCCCATTGATACCCATTAAAATGCATTGTTGTTGTTCATACCAAAAAAAACAAAGGCATTGTTGTTGTTTACCAAAAATATATATTGTTGATAGTATTAAAAAAAAAATAAAAAAGACATTGTTGACTTAGCCAACTTGGATTAATACAGTAATTAGCTTACTTAGTCTGTCTAAGCAAATATCGAAAGTTTAACTATTTGAGTTTCGCATTGTGAATACAATAATTCATTAACAAAAAAAATTCTTAAATAAAGTTCAGATTCATGACAATAGTCATCAGTTATAGAGATGAAAAAATGATAGTTTTAAAATGATCAAATGTTTAAGATTAGTTTTTGAAGATATACCTAACTAAAAAATAAATCTGATTCATTATTGTATCTTTTAAAAAATTAACTTAAATCGGGTACACACCTAATTTTTCAAGGACATTAATCACATGATTAACCCTTTTTATTTTCTTACTTAAAACCATGCTTGCTTTAGAAGGTTTCAAAAACACTCACACGTAACACGGACATGTTCTCATGTAATTAGTCGCCCTGTACAAAGAATTCATTTGTCCTTATAATCATATCTGTTTATTATTTTTATCATTAAGAAATGAAACATTAAGCTTTTCTGTTTTTTAAAATCTTCAACAACCATTCAGATGTTGTCGCAAGATGATATTTTTATAATTGATTATTGAGAATGAAATGATGGGATATAAATATAGAATGAGGGGCACATGGGTCATTGTCATGGGCCATTGGTGGAATCAACCATAACAAGTAGATCTCGGTCGGTTTGGCGGTGGCTCTTAGCAACTACATCACTAACTAAATATAAATCTCGAACCCCATCTCCTAACATAACTGATAAATGAATTGGATTGTTTAAATGTTAAAGTCATAAATTTGAACTTTAAAGATGATATGTATATAGAAGAAGATGTAATTACGTCAAATTTTTTGAAAAAGACACTTGATAAGTGTAAAGGATTAGTCTCGATCTCTCGAACGTAAAATATCCTTAAAAATAATAATATAAATCCAACTAACCGAACATTTTCACGTTCTTAATAATAATAACATTCTCAAAATCAGACACTGAATTAGAGACTCTTATTTGGTTAACACTTGTAACTTGATCTCTTTCATTTTACCTTAAAACATTCATTACTCAATTACAAGCTGAGAATAAAAAATTGGTATATGTAGACCGAAAATTAATTATTAAATCAGGTGTTATATACAGATGTGAACTGTGAAGTAGGTTAAGACTTTCAAGTTTCAACTTTGAATGCTAAAGTAGTAATAAAATAAATCTTCATGTTTACACGTTTTACACCAAACAATATCACACTTAAAATAATCTAAACCCTAAATTTGGGATCACGCCTTCCCACATTCAAGGAGTATTCTTACTCTCTATATATATATATTTTAAATGAGACTCGAATCCGAAAGTTCTTATGACGAAGAATATATTGCAATATGAATTAGTGTTTATTGGTAGTATTTTTATTATTTAAATCTTGGTTATTTTTTTTTACTAAAAATACTAAATGTATTAGTTATTTTTATAATAAGTATAATTAAGTTCAATTCTTTTTATATTTTTCTTCCTTTTTATAATTTTTTTTCTTCTAATGTGAGCAATTTAATAATTTTAATTAAATTAATACAAACTTAACTAAATTCGGATGGCAAAATGCATGTATACTTAGCATCTTATTCTTTATTTCATGAAATTACTCTTGCATAGGAATAATAAAGCAGAAATAGGATAATAATAACTTAATAAGTAAATAAAAGAAAAAAGGAAAACAATTTCATGTTTTCTTCTGAATACAAAATTGGTCACCAGATATTGATGGAATATATTATTAATCATACAACAAACAAAAATATTGTGCATCTTTTTTTCTTTGTAAATTACATTAACATACATATTTTATTTTATGGTTAAAGAAATACTCACAACTCATAAAAAACAAGTTTCAGGTATGATTTAGCAACCTATCTTAATATTTAAGATTGAAAAAAGTATATATATTTGAATAAAATTTTCATTTTCATAAAGTGAAAAATGTTGAGTGATGTGTCACAAGACCCTACCCAGCTGTGATGGGAGGGAGACACATAATAAGCATAGCTAATGTAAGCACCCCAAGACAATTTAAGTCGGTTGCAGAAAATTCCAAAAAAGCTATTCACCCCTGACATTGACATGATGTGTGTTTGGGTTAAAATAGGAACTTTCTTACTCTTCCTTTTTAGATTCTAGGTTAACTAACACTACCAACACAATATTGTATTTAGAAATTAATCAAATTAAGAAGTCTTTAATTATCGATTTAAATATAAAAATTAGTAATAAATTTTGAATTCATTTTTACATACGATAATATAAAAAAGTTTTACATAAATATCATTATATTATCATATCACTAAATATAACTAATTTTTTTTAATGAAAGTAATTAAATATGAATTTGGTTAGATAATTATGTAAAATTATTTATGTAATTAGTGTATCTTATAAATTTTAAATTAAATGTCACTTCATTTAATATTAATACTTTTAATTTATTATAAAAAAAATTACAAAATCTATATGTAAATGATTTTTCTGTAAGAGAAAGTCTTGGGAGCAAACATCACGAAGCCCATAGGGAGCAAATATTAATTTTCCTTCTTTTCTCTTTTCTCTTTTACCACTCACTATTTCCCTAATTATACTCATAGGCTCACTATGGGCTCCCTAACGTTGGCTCCCTAGCATTACTCTTTCTGTAAATATGATATATGATAGAATTTAATAACGTCAATTGATCCAATAGGATAAGATTTTTGTTATTGTTGTAAAGAAATTACAAAAAATAAAAAATAAATTTAATTTTAATTAACTGCTATAAAATAATTTTATACATACATTTAATTAAATATAATACCAACAAAAAATAAGTACCTTATAAATAATTATAAAATAAAAAAAGTGTTTAGGTATTTTGGGACATCAAATGTTTCAGTGTTTTTAACCGTTGACCTTGAATTGATCTTAATAATAAAATATTTTTTATTAAAATCAACTATTTTATGATTAAAATTAACTGTTAAAACCAATAAAATATTTGACACCCCTAGACACCTTAACATCTTCCTATAAAATAATATAATTGGATGATTGATGATTGTCTAAAATTGTGTACACCTACATCAAAATTAAATAATAACATTGCTAAAAAATTGAATATAATATATTAAAAAAAAAGAAAAAAAAAGCGAATAATATTTGATGGTTCATTGTAGAGTCGCGGTCGGTATTGTAGTGTTCCAAAGTCCAAAAAGTCCAAACCATAAAACAAAAAACAAAAAAAAACTCTTGTTTGCTTCTTCCTTCTTCCTCCTTCTCTATCACTTTGCCACCCCATTAAGAAAAATCGATCCTTTCTTCTCTTCCATCCTTCTTCCATCTTCTTCTCTCTCTTCCATTCCACACTTTCCTTCCTTCATTCATTCAATGTATCCCACTCACATAATGAGTTGCAGTTGAGTTCAATCCAAATGCACAACCGTTTCTTTTGTATTCGGTATGTTCTCATTATTACTTTCATTCATTCATTTATTATTTTATCAATTAATATTAATTATGTAATTCTGCAATTAATAAAAAAAATAGTATTTGCAATTTTGCATCTACATCAATATGCTGCTTAGCTTAGTTCTTACTCAAAAGTTCTTGTCTTTCAATCCTGTTGAATCCAATTCCGCGTTTTCTATTCTGTTTTTCATTGCTGGGATGGGGCTTAAAAGAAAAACAACCATTGCAGCTATGCATTGATTCGTTTGTTCTTGTTTTTCATTTTCAATGGCTTTTTCTATGCATGGTGGAAAGTAGAACTATTAGATGCAGATGGAAGGTAGATAGATTTAGAATAAGTCATGTTTTTGTTATGAGTTACTATGTATTTTTTCATATATATGATTTGTTTTTATGGTTTTTGTTTCATATAATAACAAATGTAACAAAACTACTATCTTCCTTTTTGTTTTTGTTTTTTTGAACTCACTTTTTTGTTATTCAGTTTTCCTTATTTTGGATACTCTTTTTTGTTTTGTGCTGTTCTGTCAGGATAACAATGGAGAGGAACTAGACTTGTTCTTGCTTGGGGTTTTGTTATAGATTTGGTTCTTATATATGAAATTTTGAATTTTCTTCTTTTTTTTTTTTTTTTTTGTCTTGTAAGTTGTAGAGTTACATCTTGCATTATTAGGCTGCTGAGTAAATAGAACATAGTGTTGGGTTAACAACTACCTCTTAGGCCTTTTTTTGGGGATACAATTTTGGTAGTGATTTAGCAAGATGTCGAAATTTGAGGGTGTTATCGTCTCCGATCAATGGCTTCAGAGTCAGTTTACGCAGGTCGAACTTCGCACCCTGAAATCAAAGGTAAGTTCATTTCATTTGATTCCATATGCTGTTGGATCCTATATCATTGTTATGTTTGAACTATGTGACCTTTTTTTTCTTCTGGTATTGTAGTTTGTCTCCTTGAAGAATCAGAATGGCAAAGTTACTTTTGGAGATTTACCATCTTTAGTGAAGAAGCTAAAGACATTCGCTGATATGTATAGTGAAGATGAGATTAGAGCGATCTTGTGTGAATCCGACACTGACTTGACTCATGATGTTGATTTTGAATCCTTCTTAAGGGTTAGTGTCTTTAATTTGTTTGTTTTTCAATATTATTAGATAGTGTTTTCGACTTCGCATCGGTCATAGCGATTGAAGTTACTTTTACACTACTTGCATTAATGGAAGAGTTTATGTTCTGACTAACATTAAATATAATGTAGTATTCAATTTATTAAATTTGTTATTCAGGTATATTTGAATTTGCAAAGTCAAGCTACAGCGAAACAAGGTGGCAGGAGGCATTCGTCGTCATTCCTTAAGGAAAGTGTAACTACCCTTCTTCACACAATTAGTGAATCGGAAAAAGGCTGTTATGTTGCTCACATAAACAGCTACCTCGGTGATGATCCATTTCTGAAGCAATATCTTCCTTTGGACCCAGCTACTAATGATCTATTCGATCTTGCAAAAGACGGCGTTCTTCTGTGGTATATAAGCAGGGTTTACTTACTTTTTCTTCTATGATCCATTTGATATTTACTTTCTTTGATATATGTTGTGCTTAATGCAGTAAGCTTATCAATGTTGCTGTACCTGGGACTATAGACGAGCGAGCCATCAACGCGAAACGAAAATTAAGTCTTTGGGAGAGAAATGAGAACCATACTCTATGCCTAAATTCTGCAAAGGCTATTGGCTGTACAGTGGTCAACATTGGCACCCAGGATTTAGTGGAAGGACGAGTGAGTTATAGCAATCCGAGTCCCACGAATCTTTTGTTGACATTTAATCAGAATCTTTTGTCTCTTGATTTATAGTCTGGTGACTTTTTGGCTTTGGTTTTACTGTTGCAGCCTCATCTTGTTCTAGGATTGATTTCCCAAATCATAAAGGTACAATAATCGAACTTCGTAATCCTTTCTCCACCAGTGTTGTTATCTGAATTTCCCATGTCACATTCTTATTCTCCTTACAACTTTTCGGAATTTCAGATCCAGCTTTTGGCCGATCTGAACCTCAAGAAGACACCTCAGCTTGTAGAATTGGTTGATGATAGCCAGGTAGTCATATATGAAATCTTCTCTTCTTATTTCATTTTCAATTTCATTCTTTTTTAGAATCAAATTGTAGCATAGTATTTTCAGAAATTGATTGATTGTGCAATTACTTGGTGTCTTAGGAGATTGAAGAGCTTCTTAGTTTGTCACCTGAAAAGGTTCTGCTGAAGTGGATGAACTTTCATCTCCAGAGAGGAGGTTACCATAAAACTGTGAAGAATTTTTCTTCTGATGTTAAGGTATATTAGTACTTCTTTAAAACGCTTTATGCTGGTTTGAGTAATGTTTGATTTTTTTGTAAACATAATTTTATTCTTAGAAGTTACGATGTATGTAAATTCGAAATTGAGGAAGTGAGATTCTCTTTTTCGAAACAACAGTTCAATGCATAAACAAAAAAGTATGAATGGGAATTTTTTCAGGTTATAAATAAGTTGAATCAAGCTATTATTATTGCAATATCCTAATGCATTTGCGGGCATTTATTTACAGGATGGAGAAGCTTATGCTTATCTTCTTAATGTTCTTGCACCTGAACATGGCACTCCATCCACCTTGGATACTAAGGATACCAATGAAAGGGCAAATATGGTCCTCGAACATGCAGAGAAAATTGGCTGCAAACGATACTTGTCTCCGAAGGACATTGAAGAGGGCTCGTCAAATCTGAATCTTGCATTTGTTGCACAACTGTTTCATCATAGGTATGAAATGTATTGCATCATTAAATTTGTGAAGAGAATTTGACAAATCAAACAAGAGTATGGATCTGGATAACTTGCTGCTGCGGCTGCGGCTGCGGCTGCGGCTGCTTCTACTACTACGAATACTAATTCGGATTTCCTTTTGAGATGAAGAATTAAATAGTCTTGCATAAGATTGACCAAAACAATCTGAAACTACTCTTGATTTTTTATCTCAAACCGCTCGATTTGGCTGATTTTGGCTATGTGCAATGCAGGAGTGGCTTATCCACAGACACTAAAAAGATGTCATATGCTAAGATGATGACGATGGATGATGTACAAACTTCCAGAGAAGAGAGATGCTTCCGGCTATGGATAAATAGTCTCGGCATAACTACTCATATTAATAGCCTATTTGAGGATGTCCGAAATGGGTATGTATTCCTTTGTTCAACCTATGTCCATTACTTTGTCAGTATCTAAAACCTCATAAAACATCATTTTTATAGAGATGACTGAATGATGTGTTCAGCATATGTTTACATGTCTTCGATTTGTTTGATTCCTTTTACATTTTGTGCGTAGATGGGTACTTTTGGAAGTTCTAGACAAGATATTTCCAGGATCAGTTAACTGGAAACATGCAACAAAACCTCCAATTAAGATGCCATTTAAAAAAGTAGAGAACTGCAATCAGGTCGTAAAAATCGCTAAACAGCTGCGATTCTCACTTGTCAATGTAGCCGGCAATGACATTGTGCAAGGAAATAAGAAGCTCATTCTCGGTAATCCTTTCATATATCAATGTAGATTCATCCCTTTCTATTTATGCAGCACATTTACTGCTAAATTTTTGTACTTAGAAAAGATTTTGGCCAAAACAAAGAATATTTGCAAGCTTTGCAGTGTTAACTGCTTTAAATTCAGAGATCATTAAGAAAAATTTGAAGGATAGTAGACTTCAATCTATCTGAATTCAGCCACGGTCTAATATTTATTGTTTATCTTATTTTCTTTTCCAGCTTTATTGTGGCAGTTGATGAGATTCACAATGCTTCAACTGTTAAAAAATTTGAGATCTCACTCACAAGGCAAGGAGATCACTGACGCTGATATCCTGAAATGGGCAAACAGAAAAGTGAAGTGCACTGGCAGAACTTCCCAAATAGATAGCTTCAAGGTTTCTTATTAGAAATTCCATGTTTTAAAAATTGCCTTACTGCACTTACAACCAAATGATGATTTTTATTGGTGACAAAATTTCAGGACAAGAGTTTGTCAAGTGGAATATTTTTCCTTGAGCTTCTCAGTGC
>JASCZI010241713.1:0-11502 GCA_036250425.1 Stylosanthes scabra
TGTTTTGCTTTCAATGATAGTTCCTCAAATCCTTCATTGATTGTCATTAATCAAAACCTACAACATTAAACCGTTGCATGCATACATACATTATGTTCTACAAAAAACATAGTAAAATACACCCTTAATTTTCTTTTAGTTATTTGGTTGAAGAGAAATTAAAAAGCAATAATAATTTACTTTTATTTTTTTTCACGGAGAGGAATAAATTTATTTGAGTGGATCTCATCACCTTTTGATACATGTTTAGGAAGGCATTTTTGTTATTTTAGAGATAAAAGGTAGAATGATAATTTTATGATGTTTAAGGATTAAAATACAAGAAGAATTACATTATGTCAATTTTGGACATCAAGAAGACAATTAGTTCGTCTCAAGAGCAAATGTATTGACTTGGCGCAAGGAACATTTTACGAAATTACTAGAAAATTAAGTAATAAAGTGGAAGAAGCTTTTATTGTTAGAATATTTTAGGAAAGTTTATATTTGAATTTAAATTGTTTAGTATTTTAGAAATTTAAAATTTAAATAAAATCTAATCTAATCTAATCATTTAAGATCAAATATTATTTAAATTATTTATCTTATTTTATCTTAGAAGTTAAGATTTGATCTAACTTAATAAAATCAAATCTTATCTAAATTAGTTAAATTTTAATCAGGAACCGTATCTTTAATTTAAATTCAAATTTTAAGATATTATCTTAGTCAGATTTGATTCAAATTAAATATGGACTATTAAGAATCTATTTAAGCACTTTTGTAAGTCATTTTATGAGAATTGGATGATTTTATTTTCTATTGCTTATGAAGCACAAAAATTTATGTGTATTCAAGAAAGGTGAGTAATTTACTTTGCTTGTTGCATGAATAAATTTAAAGGATCCAACTTAAGATAATTCTTTAATATTAGTTCTTTCAAATTTCATCTCTCTAATCTAGACTATCAAGGACAGATTCTTTGATGACTTTCATTCTTGTCTAAGCGAAAAATTGTGGAGGTCTAATAAAAAAATAACAATTCTATTTGCACATCAAAATCAGCCATAGTATATAATATGCATTAAAATATAAAATACACATTAAAAATAAGTTAAACTACTCATGTATTTTGTATTTTAATATTATACTTGATGGGTGCTTTTGGTGGCTAATTTTAGTGTACACCTATCAAAACCCATAAAAAAATCCTTACAATAACCTAAATTGTTAAGAATAGATTTTTTAAAGGTTGAATAAAAAAATCACTATCCTTTATTTTTTTTATTTTCGCCGTCTTTCTTTATCAAATATTCACATGACTTATTTTACCCTTTTCTTTTTTCAACTGTTTTCTCTTTATCATTTTTTTCTCTCTTCTAGCATTTTCTTTTATTTTCTTCTCAATTAAATAGGAAAAATTCTTCCACTTCTTTTTCTTCTTTTCATTGTCTTATTATTTATTAGTTTCTTTCTTATTTCATCTCAAACAAATATTTAAGGTCTTTTAGTTTTTACTTTTTAAATATGATAAAAATATTAAAATTTTAAAAATAAAAATTAAAATTTTAATCACAGTACTTATAAATAAAAAATATTGGAGATGAAAACACAATGAAATACACCCTTAATTTTCTTTTAGTTACTTATTCCATTACTGTATAACTTTTTTTTATAATTTTTTCTTTTAGAATACTCTTTTATTTCCTCGTTCAATTAAATAAGAGAGATTATTATTCCACTTTTTTTTCCTTAAAATTTTAGGAAATGACTACTAATAGAATTAAAAATTTTTGAATGTATGCAATGAAATGCTATATTATATAAGTATTGAATATTATATGCACTATGTATAATTTTTTACATATACTTTTTATTTTTAATATTAAAGTGAAATTAAAAAGAAAAAATACAATGAATTATCTTTTAATATAAAAAAAAAATTGTTCTACGGAACCAACGTTAGAGAGCTATTAGGGAGCCAATAACTAAGTTATTATCTCATATATCCTAAAATTAAGTTATCATCCAAAATTTATGTGAATTATCATCCGTAATTATGTGTTGGTTACCTAGTATTTTTCATAAACACAATTACACACATGTATCTAAAAGTGGCACAAATACATTTTTTTTAAAAAAAAAATTCCTGGAACGATATGAATTTCACTTCTAAGCAAAAAACATAGTAGGGAGTAGAGACTTCTCGAACGATATAAATAAACAGTCTATACATACAAGTATATTAGCAACCAAGTTCCAACCAAGTAATTTTTGCCCACTTTCAACAGCCGCGTGTCATGCACGCGAAACTGCTCACTTCCCCACTAAAAAACACGCAATCTCTTTCTTCTCTGCAACTC
This sequence comes from Stylosanthes scabra, assembly GCA_036250425.1. Lineage (NCBI taxonomy): Eukaryota > Viridiplantae > Streptophyta > Magnoliopsida > Fabales > Fabaceae > Stylosanthes > Stylosanthes scabra. The sequence goes on from JASCZI010241713.1 coordinate 2,343, forward strand.
CTCCTATTTCTCATTCTCCTCTTCCTCCTTCTTCTTCTTCATACTAGTGTGTCACCATCAATGCCGCAGTTACCATCGTTGTCGTTACTGTCGCCGCCATCGTCGTAATCTTCTTCTTCTTCCTCCTCTTCCATTTTTTCTTCCTCCTCATCCTCCTCCACTGTTACGTTATTATTATTGTTGTTGTTGTTGCCACTGTTACGTTATTAAAACAGAATCGGATTTATTTGAAAAATAGAAACAGAAACTCTAAAGGAGATCTGAGTACATTTGAGTACATAAAAACAAAACTGGATTTGCTGAACAAAAGAAACACATTTATTATATTCTTCTTTCTCATTTTCTTCGATAAATTGCATCTCATTATAAAAATAGAACTGAATTTCTTATAGAAACTGAACCGAATTTGTCAAATAAAAAAAAACATATTTCTCTTTTCTTCTTCATCATCTTCTTCAATGAATTAAATCTCATTAGAAAAACAGAATCTCATTTCTTATAAAAACTGAACGGGATTTGTTAAAAAAAAACGTAATTCTTTTTTCTTCTTCTTCATCATTTTATTCAATTTCTTTAATGAAATGCATTTCATTTAAAAACATAACCAGATTTGTCAAATAAAAGAAACATATTTCTCTTTTCTTCATCATCTTCTTCAATGAATTGCATTTCATTACAAAAACAAACCAGATTTTTTATAAAAATAGAACCGGATTTGTTGAACAAAAGAAATAGATTTCTTCTTCTTCATCGTCTTCTTCAATGAAATGTATCTTATTACGAAAATAAAACCGATTTTATTTTAAAAACAAAACCGAATTTCTTCAATAAAAGAAACACATTTCTTCTGTTTTTTTTCTTCATCATCTTCTTCAATGAAATGCATTTCATTACAAAAACAGAACTGAATTTTCATTATAAAATTGAACCGAATTTTAAAAGAAATTGAACCGAATTTTTATAAAAAATGAACCGGGTTTTCATAAGAATCAGAAGTCCCTAGGCGTCTAAAAAGTGAACCAAATTTTTATAAAGAGCTGAACCGAATTTTCATGAAAAAATGAACCGAATTTTGATGAAAATTAGAAGCACGCCTAGACGTCAATCTTGGCGTCTAGGCGTATAAAAACTGAACCGGATTTTTATAAGAAACAGAACCAAATTTATTTGAAAAACAGAATTCATCAAACTCCAAAAAGAGATCTGAGTACATGATAAAAATAACAAAAACATAAAAATTGAACCTGATTTCTTATAAAATTGAACCGAATTTGTCAAATAAAAGAAGCGTATTTATATTTTCTTCTTCTTCTTCATCTTGATTTCTTATAAAAACTGAACCGGATTTGTCAAATAAAAGAAACGTAAATCTCTTTTCTTCTTCTTATTCATCATCTTCTTGAATTGCATTTCATTAAACCCTAAACATAACTCTTCTTCCTATTCTATTTTCTCTTCTTTTTCCTCATCCTCCTCCATTATTATAATGTTTTTTGTAAATTCGGTTCTGTTTCAGGAAGCGTGTTTGAGAAAGCGACGCGTCTTTTGAGATGAAAGAAAACTTTATTTTTAAAATTAAAGTTGCACGTGTGTCAGAGAAATTTGATTAGACAAATCACTTGGTTGCCTAGCATTTTTGATAAACAACAATAAATTCCATAATAATTAAGAAAAATACATAAAACTAAACAGATCAAAATTCAAAAGTCATGTTTGTGCACCCGACAATTCATTCATAATTATTCACAAGTTGAATTTTCATTTTCTTGTTTTCTTCGTAACCTTTTCCCCCCTCTCCTCTGTTTTCTTACTTGCTTTAACCCTTTTCATTCACGAAATTCTCTACTCACTTTCTGAACATTCACTTTTTTTTTAATCATTCTTATTCCTTCTTCCCTTCCTTCTTTCCTTATTTCTTTCTTTTCTTTTCTTTCTTTGTGCATATTATTGGAAAGGCATTGTTGAATCTTGCTGAATATTGCGTAGCCATTTTCTATTTTTCGATTCTTTGGAGAGATGGATGCATGCATCAAACAAGAACACATCGACGAGGTTCTCAATGTGCCCCCACGGAGGATCCGAACTGGTGTCGTTTCGCCAATTCCTCCTGCCTCCGCAGTTATTCAACTCAGTAGCAGCAGCGATTCCGATTCGGAGCCGGATTTGGACGGTTTGGTAGCCGGAGTGGTGGAAAGCAGCGCTTTGCCCGGAGGAGGGAGTCCGACAAAGAGGCGCAAGATGAACGACGATGGAGGCGTTCTTCCCCTTGGATTCTTGAGCCCTCTTCCTCCGCCGTCATCGCCATCCCCTGCGGTGCTTTCTTTACCGGCGCCGCAGTGGGCTTCTTCTTCGGCGCGTATGAACGGAGCTACTAGCACCAGCGTGGCGCCGCCTACCGGGGGAAGCAGGCAGTTTTGGAAAGCCGGTGATTACGATGGTGCTCCTTCCAGCAGCTTCGAATCATCTTCAACAGGTGCGTACAACATATCTATTTTTACCTGTTAGGGTTTTTTTGCTGCGCTCTTATTCCAAACCCTGTTTATGTTATGGCCATTGTATTAGATGATATATCATATTACAATTACAAGTTCTTTGTATAAATTAAGGTACTTTTTAACCGGAAACATAACATTACAATTTTGAGGTGAAGATGAGACTGTGGAGATCTTGATGCAGGGAAACCTTGAATGCTGAGATTTTTGCTATATAAACTTCAAGATTTCATTTTATGAGTTAACTTTGGGAGAGAGTGGGGGTTTCATTTATCTTGGTTATTAAAATGTTATTTCTCCTGATTCCTGAATATGCCTTTCATTCTTAAGATTGCATCAGTTCCGCAGTTATGAACTTGAAATGCAGAACGTCAAGTGTTTTACCTTTAGCATTCCTAATAGTTAAAAATAGCATTTATTACTCTTTGTTGAATCGTCCAATTACTTAAAGAAGAAAGTGTTAATTAATTGCCTCAGTAAATTTAAGATAATAAATGCTTATATTTTTAATTTGTTGTTTTCCATTTAAAACTTTATATCCTAAAACCTTCACCATGTTATACTTTGAAGCAAGGGCAAGTTATATTGTGGTATTAGAGTTAAGATATCTTTTTGGAGGGTGGTGCCGTGGTGGGGAGTCTTTATGGCTTATGAGCATGTAAGCATGATAGAGTTGGTTATAGTCCCAGGCATATCTGTTTAACAAGTTCAGCTATATATTTGTGGTTTCTTTTCTTTCTTTCTTTCTTTATTTAACCGCCCAATTAAATGATTAGCTGCAATTGCTATGAAACAATATTATATCATTTCTGTGGATAAAAAGAAAACACATTGTATTTTTTCTTGATTACCTTTACTTAAAAATGAAAAAGGTGAGTTGACTGTAAAGGAATGGATTAGCTGCAATGGACTAGAAAACGAAGAGGAGGACTGTGCTGGAGTTGTCCTATTCTTTGTTTGGGTGATTAATAAGAGAACATAATAGAATTCATTTATCTTGTTTAGATAAGTTACAGTTTCTATCTTCCCTCATACTTCTCCAATCCTGGGAAAATAAAATTTGGATTTTTGAAGGAAATGAGGATTATATTCTTCTCGGTTCCAATCTGTATTTACAGTCCAAAACAAGAAAAATAATTTTCTTTCCATCCTTACATTTGCCCTCATTTTCTGTTATCCATAGAGTGAGAATACAAGAGTCTCCATCCTTTTCATCCCTAAATTGGCAACTCCATTAGCTCTGTTGTAATTATGAAGGCGAAGCCATCAACTGGTGAAGCACACAAAGCGGACACTATACCTCTGTCTGGGAAATCCCAACATTGTGTCCCTATTCTAGCAAGAAAAGTCAAGCATTTGAAACTCATTCCTGGTAGTTCTCCTCAGGATTGTTTCCTCTTGCAAAAGAGTAAAATTTACATATTGGAGTGCATTCTTTGTGCCTGAACCAATTAGATAATGAACCTCAACATCGAGCATGAAATTGTTTGTATATTTGAACAAACAAGATTTACTGAGTTGAGCTCTTGGTTCATGCCTCTCGTAATATTTCACTATAGCAGCAATCAGTTCTTTCCCAAAGTAGTAATTTTAGTAACCTGTTGTTTATTCGAACAGGCTTTACTTAGTTGAAATTTTGGTTCATGCCTCCCATAAGGTATACCTGTCATTGCTTTGGAGTTATTTGTTTCGCTGTAGCCGCAATCAGTTCTTTCCCAAAGTAGTAATTTATTAATCTATACTCTACTTGGGTCTTAAGTGATCAGGTTGGATTTGATACACTTTTTGAGTTTTGATACACTATACTCTACAATAATTGCATGTCATAACTTAATAAAGGATTTATTATGAACTTTCTGTTTGTTAATTATGCATTGGATAAATCCAAAAACATCTCTTGAAATGTTGTATCGACTTTTTCTACTAATTTTTTAGTTGGTTTTAGATTGTTTGACTTTCAAATTGAGTTCTTTGCCCCCTCCCCCTCTTCTTTTTTCCCCTCACTTCCCTCTTTAATTTCTTTTTATTATTTATTTTTGACAAAGAAATAACAACTTGATATTTCTTGAAAAACGTGCAGTTGGCATGGACCATGTTAGGGTTCACCCCAAGTTTCTGCATTCTAATGCCACGAGTCATAAGTGGGCTCTAGGAGGTAAACTGTAGATGTCTGTTAATTTGTTTGAATGGGGAATCATTTTCATGATACACAAATGCATTTAGTGAATTTATATTTTTTCCCTTTGGTGTTCTTGCATATTTAACATTACTAGACATTTTTATATATATACATTTGTTTGCAGCTTTTGCTGAGCTTTTGGATAATTCGTTGGATGAGGTATGGCCTCACTTATTTTGAATAATGATGCACTTGTGATTATTCCTTTTTTCACCTACTTATTTGAATTTGACCTTAGGTTTGCAACGGAGCTACATATGTCAATGTAGATATGCTCCTAAATAAGAAAGATGGAACCAGGATGTTGCTGATTGAAGGTGTGCATATGTTTATTGTATTTGATTGGAGTATGTTAGATGTCGTTTTAAATTTTGGGTTTTGGTTGCTTAACACAACAAAAATTAGTTTTAGTTTTTTAGTAACTAGTAAGTGTGAAGTACTTCTCCTAAAGTGAAAACTAACTATTAAAGAGTGTTTCCTCCCGTATCTACTTTTAGGAGAATAGAAAAATTGATGAACAAGTGGTGGATATTGTGGATCATTATTCACCCCAAAGTTCATTTGGGGTGTCTAAAGTAAGCAAAAGCTATGTGTAATGTTATGAATATATGCAAAAGGATTGCATATGTGATTTAAGGATGTCTTGTGAGTAGTCCTAATAGAAGCATTTTCTCCTCTCCCTTATTTCTTGTTTCTTTCTGTAATCAAGATCTTAAATGTTGGATTTCTAATTCTTTTTCCAGATAATGGTGGTGGGATGGACCCTGATAAAATGCGTCAGTGCATGTCACTGGGGTATTCAGTGAAAAGTAAAATGGCAAATACAATTGGGCAATGTAAGCATTGTTTTGGGGAGAGTATAAATCTTATTACAATTTCATTTTAGATAGCATACTGATCTATTGTTGTTCATGTGATAGATGGAAATGGCTTTAAAACAAGCACTATGAGACTTGGGGCTGATGTGATAGTATTCTCTCGCTGCCCCGGCAAAGATGGGAAGAGGTTTGTTTGACTTTCTCATCGTCTGTCAATAATATCCCCCCCCCCCCTTCCCCCCCAAATTAACAAGTGAAGATCTATGTTTACATATTGATTAGATAAACTATGACCTAGTTGTTTGGTAGTTTGTATTATCCTGTAGCATGTCAAGACACAGTCATTGTTTTAGGTTTTGTTGATTTAGGTTGCAAGTTGTGCATGAGATCATGCATTTAAATGATATCCAGTTTAATGTTATGTTATCAAGTGACTGGTTTGAGATAATGTTTTATTTGATAAGTTAAAATTAGGTTAAGATATACTTTTTGTCCTTAATATTTTTGAAATTCTTCAAAATCTACTTCTAACATCTAATTTTATTCAGTTTTAGTCTCAACATTTTGAGATGATGTTTTGTAATGATTTGTTTTTGCTGCCAAGAGCAGACCATGCATTTTAGGCTGCCTGGACTCCATCACTAAGTCAGTTATACCAGCAGTAGTTCTATGTCTACTGCTATTTCACGCTCTATTTCTAACTTGGTGATTTATCTTTGTTACTAGTGCTACACAAAGCATAGGCTTGCTGTCTTACACATTTTTGAGGAGTACTGGGAAGGAAGACATTGTAGTACCCATGGTAACTTCTTTTGTTTATTGTTTTTATCTTTTATGTTATCAAGTCTTGGGCAAAAATTTGTGTTAAATCTTGTCTTGAATTTCCATTCAAAGTGAAAAAGCCAATGTCACATTAGTAGATTACAAGAGACATTGCCCTTCCTGTTTCTAAAATTCTGAGGCAATGCTAATGATTGTTGATTGTTAGTGGTTTCTTCTAAATTTTTTAATGTCTACTTATTGAAAGCTGGACTATGAAAGAGGTGGACGGGAATGGAATAAGATGCTACGGACATCTATTGAAGATTGGAATACAAATGTTGAAACAATTGTGAATTGGTCGCCGTTTTCAAGTGAAACAGATCTTCTTCGTCAGGTAATTACGGAGAGGACTAATCTAATCCCCTTTTATTCTTCATTAGTGGGGCATCTTTCTAATTTATGAGTATGTGGATTAAACTTCTGGCATTACTGTTACACTTGTAGTTCAATCTGATGAAGGATCATGGTACACGTGTAATTATATACAATCTTTGGGAGGATGATCAGGGAGAGCTGGAACTTGATTTTGATGCAGATCCACATGTATGTCTGTTAATCAACACTTTATTGCCCCCATACAACAAAGAGAATAGTGATCCAGTTTATTTTGAAACATATTTCATACAATTTTGATATGCTTATGGTTTGTGTCAGGATATTCAAATCAGAGGTGTAAATCGTGAGGAGAAAAACATACAGATGGCTAAACAGTATCCCAACTCAAGACACTTCTTAACTTATAGACACTCTCTAAGGGTAAGCTGCTGCTGCTGCTACTACTATTATTTGTTTCAGAAACAGCGCAGGTTGCTAGCACTGTTTATTATTTGAAACTTTTGAATGTTGACACTTGAGACCTTGAAAAGAGAAATTTGATGATTAGAGTATTAGACATTGACTATTCAATATAGATGTCTACATAACTATAGTTTGTGTGTTTGTAATAATATGTTTCTCATTATTTTTCTTGTCTATTTAGAGTTATGCCTCAATTTTATATTTGAGGCTTCCTCCAGGCTTCCGAATTATTCTTCGTGGGAAAGATATTGTCCATCACAACATAGTGAATGACATGATGATGTCCCAGGAGGTGACATACAGGCCACAAGCTGGAATTGATGGGATTCCAAAGGATTCAAATGTAAGATCTCCATAAAATCTTTAAGGCTTAATCTTCCTTGCTTATGGATCAGTGCAATTAAAGTTTAGATATTGTAACAGATGATTGCTACTGTTACTATTGGATTTGTCAAGGATGCAGTTCATCATATTGATGTTTCCGGGTTCAATGTCTATCATAAGAATCGACTCATTAAGGTAGGGTTTGTCATGGTAAACACGTATTTTTCATCTTTTTTCTGAGGTGGGTATGAATGTAATATTGCATGCAATGCTAGTACCCCCTTCCACTTCAGTCCTTGTTATTCTTTTGCTGCTTCAATGATTCTGTTGTCCACTTGCTTTTAAAATAACAAAATATACTTTTAAGTTGTTGATGTGTGCTTATGCTGAATTATTAACGCCTAAACTTTTATGTGTAGATAAAAAAATTAGTGATTGCGAAATTGCGAAGCAGTGTCTTTAGTGATTGGTATTGGCATTTTATTGCTAGAGAATCATCAGAACTTTGTGTACTGTTGTGTTGTCAATGTTACTTGATTTGTAGTATTTTCTGGGTTAATTCTAAACCTGATTTTTGTCTATTTAAACTGGGAAAAAGATGTCCTAGTTATAAAGTGCAGATTTGGACTAGAAGAACTTGCATATGTTTGTTTGCAATTGCTGAGCAAATTTATATCCACTGATACCTTGTTTTGTTCAAATCATTTAGAATTTTAACTTGCCTGTAGTGGCCAAGTCATGATCAATTAGAAACTATTCTTACAGCCAGTTTTTCATGATTGTCAGCCATTCTGGAGAATCTGGAATCCTGCAGGAAGTGGTGGTCGTGGGGTCATAGGTAGGGTTTTGTCCCCCCTTTTTTAAGCTTCTTATACTAGACTATTCTCATTCATGATAAGGTTCACTTCTATTTACAGGTGTTTTAGAAGCCAACTTTGTTGAACCTGCTCATGATAAACAAGGCTTTGAGAGGACTTTAGTTTTATCCAGATTGGAAACAAAATTAATACAAATGCAGAAAAATTACTGGTGATTCTTGATTTTTCATTGGTTCTTTCATGATAATATAGCTTGCTTTAAGCATGAGTTGTTTTTCTTTTACTGATTTATTTGCTACTTTATTTAGGGGCAATAACTGCCACAAAATTGGTTATGTTTCCAATCGAACTAGTAGAAAACAAAACAGTTCAGTTGATAGAGGTGTGACTTCAGGCCTTGCTTTATTTTAGTTTTATTTACAATCATAATTATAGAGGAGTGACATTGTATTATTTATTTATTTTTTGAATAGCCTAGTAACATTTTATGAATGAATCCTGCTTTGTAGAGACATCCCCTGATTTTGTTCCAGAAGCTTCAAAAAGGAAGTATTCTACCACAAATGGCAAGGGAACTCCATTGCAATCAGACCAACCACATACACAATTAAATCAGAAAAGGACCCGAAAAGAACCACAAAGATATAGTGAATACAAGAGCTCAACATCGAGGATACCAAGCTCTTCTGAACAATCAGAGGATGAGAGCGATGAAATTACTGTTGTCTTACCCAAGAAGCAAGCAAAAGGGAGCAGTCAGAAGACATCTCTAGCTGAAAAATCATGTGAAAAAGAAAATGGAAGCTTCCCAGACATCTCATCTAGTGGAAAAGGCTTGCGCTCTGCCCGAGCATCCAGGCTAAAGGTTGACCATTTGATGCATTCTCTTGAGATCACCCCGTTCCCCCC
>JASCZI010241713.1:18162-32587 GCA_036250425.1 Stylosanthes scabra
ATTAAAGCATAATGTACACGAATTAACAACACATACTTTTCCACCCATGAAGAATTGATGGAAATGACGTAAAAAAAGGGATGCAAATCCTGACTTTGTCTTCTTTTTTTATGTACCATTTACTTTGGGACTTCACTGTGTCTACATTGTAATGGAGGCTACACCACCACAAAAATTGAAAAGGAGGGGTAATTAATATCGCCAACAAGTTTCATGTCAATTCTCAATTGGTACAAAATATCATATTCTCATTGTTTATTCAGACTCAGAATTTTTTAATAAAAGTTTCAAATAATAAAAATGAAGGATGAGAAATATTTGTATTTTTAGAAGATATTTCTTAACGAAGAGATTTAGTTTAATTTTGATATACAATTAAAACATTTTATACAATAGTTCAATCATACAATCATTTATGTGGTTAATATAAAAAAAATATTTATTTTTAATGACCTTATATTAGGTAAATGAATGTATGCTTAAAAATTTTCTCAAAGAACAATTACATCAAAATTAAATTCATACATATTTTATGAAAAAAAGATATTTTAGTACACGTAATAATATATTAAAAAGAATAAATATATTTTACCCTTATGAACATACGCTAGTTAATTAAATAAATCTTCATACACTAGAGCAATTAATATTTCAGCCACTACCAATAATTATTGTACCTGTTAACATGAGACAATAACATTAAAAAGGGGGAAAAGTGTCCTTAAAGAGAAAAAAATTCCTTGTTAACAAGTATTTTAATAAAGGCACTAGCTACATTAAAGAACACTACAAGTAGAAATTAAATTTTTAATAGAAAAACATAAATATTTCATTTTTCAATACAATGATAATTATATTTTTACTTTTTTTTAACCATATATATATGAAAAATTATATATCTAATAAAAAGTAATTAGATAAAGGAAGCTAAGGTAGGGAAGGTACAAACAAAGGAAGACAAACAGACAAGTAGATTCCCTTGGCCTTAAAACACTTAATCACTTTTACCTTTCAGGATCTCCTTTCCTTCTTTGCGTTTTAAGTTTGACTTTGTCCTTGATGATCGCTAGCTGTTCATGTTTTGAGAAACTCTTTCATAGTAATTAAATTAAATAGTATTACTATTTATTAGAGTAATTAAATTAAATAGTATTACTATTTATTAGTTTCTTATGATTGTTAATTAATTAATAGTCAAATTACATAGATTTGGCATACTAATTAATTGATAATTCGTGGGTTTTGTATCGTAAGTTTTAATAATTGAGTGATAATTTATTTTAGCACACCCTTTATTTTGTCTTTAATCATTGGGATGAAATTAGAGGAGATTACGCTGATAATTTATTAGGGTTTATTGCCACTAAGTTGTTTTAGATAAATTAGAATTTGAACTTTCGATACTTAGAGTAAGTTAATTAACTATTTGACCAACTCAAATTAGTTGATTAGATTAAATTAATTAATAATCATATGTGAGATTTTGTGTAAATGTTAACAATGTCATGATCAAGATATGCATTTAAAAAGGTAAAGTGTATATTATTGAATTTTATTATTATTAATTAAGAAGGCTTTATGCCTTTTATGTGCCTCCTTGTCCTTGACATACTTAAAGCAAACTAAAGAACACCCCCTTTCCCTATGCTTTACTTATTGTTGCACCCATTTAATTATTTCAAGTAATAATTTATCAGAAGATGAGTTGGAAATTAGCAACCCCTATTCAGTAATTCTATTTGCACACCAAAATTAGTCATCAAATTAACTACTAGCGTATAATATATATTGAAATACAAAATAAATATGTAGTTTAATTAATTTTTAGTGTGAATTTTGTATTTTAATGTGTATTATATGCTAATGACTGATTTGATAGTTAATTTTGGTATACATCTAGCATAACCCATAGCTATTAGTCTATATTACTACAACGACGATTAAGCAAAATAAGGAAAAATTACTGAACAATTAATTTTCATTAGGGGAAACATTGATAAGGTATACAAAGGAAAGTGATCGAATCTTATATATGAGTTTGACTGAGGGTTACACTGAGAGAGAGAGAAAGAAGATAACATATGGCCAAATTAAAAGATGATAATAATGAGCATGGCTAATTAATAAGCATAAGCTTGTCATATATATATATAATTGAGATCATAGAGCTACCGGTATGTACGTACCTTAATAATAAGATTTAAACCACACGTTGCTTTAATTACATATTAATAAAAAGATAAGACACTTGATTATATATATATCGTTGGAGTAATAATTGATTAAAGTGATGATTAAGTTTTGTAATTTTGTTGTGACGGTTTTTAGAGTTTGGGGAGAGCAGATCCTGCATTAGCATGAACATCGATCTTGAGAACATCGATGGTGTGAGCGTTAAGCTCCTGAGCTTTGACTGGGTCTTGGAGCGGGACTGGTGTTGCATTTCTGTACATCAAATACAGCACCATCTGAATTATCCCGAACAGAAATCCAAGCGTGTTTGGAAGCTGCATCACACATCCATCCATTGTCAGAATCAAATAATAATTATAATAATAAAGTAAGAGATGAGATGAGAATGAATTAGTTAATTAGCTAGTAACATACAGCAATGTAGTAATCCTTGAGGAGAAGGCCATAGAAGAACCACATAACGGCGTTGACGGTTAAGAAGAACGACAATGTGAATGGCATGTACTCCACGCTCCGTGTCTTTATCACTTTCCTCTGCAATCATAATCATGATGATGAGTTCAATTATTACTAATTAATTAATTAGTTGAATTGGTGGTGAATATATATATATTGATACCATGATGAAGAGAGGGGCAGCAAAAACACTAATGTTGAAAACGAGGCAAATCCATCCAATGATAGCAAGACGCTTGGCTCCCTTTGACAGGTACATAGTCGCCAACAGCATAGCTCCAAACCCGAACACGTTCAGCAACAGAAGAAGCTTGATTGTCGAAAACTGTAATAATAATAATAATAATCATGAATATTACACTAGAATTATAATTATTGAAGGAATAATGAAAGAGATAGATAGATAGATACCCTAGCCTTCTTTGGAGCATAAAATAGGAAGATAGCAAGGTAAACAGTTTCGACAACAATTCCAAAGGTGTTAATGGTGATGAGAAGAAGAGCAGCATCCTTCTTCACCAATGCGTAGTAAATCCAGAGCATTGCACTGAAGAGTGCAACCACATATGGAAGTGACTGAAATCCCTCGCTTGTTTTCTTCTTGTATATTTGGTAAAATGTCGGTCTGTATGCATGTTTATTCATCACAAATTAAATACAATTTCATTATACTAATCAAAATAAAGAAGGACGATCATGTATCTTTCTTACATTGGAGACAGGAACACGGCGAAGGAGATCACGTTGCCTATATATATTCAAAACACAAATAATTCAATTAGGCTTCCTAGCTCATGCATGCAATAATTAAGGAAGTGAACAAGGTATGTATGTATGTATACCTATGAGGCCGAAGACAAAAGCCCAGGTTTCGCGAGTCATGGCCATCTCTGATCTTAGTTAATTGTTTTCTACTTCTTCTTCTCCTTCTCTCTCAAAGTGAAACCCTCAGTTGTTAATTGTATAAGTGTTATGTATTAAACCCCACGAATGTAAATGGAGGTGTGAGAGGGTTTATTTATAGTGTGCAAAAAGGGATGCATAACATACAGTGTCAAGTTGCAAGCTAAGAGCGCCAAAATGCCATTACTTTTTTTTTTTTTTTTTAATTAATTAGAAGATCACTACTACTACATGCATACTTTCCAGTTGTTGTTCAATTGCCATATATACTTTTTAACACTATCCAAACACCTTTCACAATTCTTACCCTATTGCCTTCTCCAACACCTCATTTCTGGTTCTGATGTGTCACCCACCAAGTGGTTTAAAGCCTTCCAACTCATCATCTAATTAATTACATACTAGCTACCTCAAAAATGTTACCGTGGTCCACCTTCGGAACTATGGTTAGCGACAACCAATTCAATTTCCTCTACTCTTTTAATTTATTTATGTATGTGCTCAAATATTACTAATAACTAATAAGCCTCTTCTCTTCTCTTCTTTTCTTTTTTTCTTCTCTTTTAATAATTGGGCAGCCAGCCACAGAAATAAAGCTTCATTTGCGCACAACTTCAATCCTTCTAAGCTTTCCTTTCCTGCTTCCACCCAATTTCCTTTGCTCCTTCATCAATCATCACCACATATAAATCTTCCCATCATCTTCATTCCTTTTAATCTAATTATTCACTTTCCAACTCTCTTTTTTTTTTTTTTTAAATTAGTTTTGGCCACTTCTATTAGAGACCAAGTTAATACATACATAATTGAAATTTTCAGTTTCGTTCTCCTGATGAACAATAAGATGGTTATTGCAAAAATAATTAGGGACGGATATGTAATATGTTTGTTCGCGATAATAATTGGCTTGCTCCCCATCTTGCAGTGCCACCTTCTGTATATACAACTCTTATTGAAGATTATAATTTCTTAAAAGTATGGGTCAAAGCTAAGAGTGAAAAAAAGGAAATAAAGACATAATAATACGCCTTCTAAGTTTAAAAAACCTTAATTTCCTAACCGCAATTTTCATTCAGAACAAACAAGTAGTGTTATATATCATCAGCAGTTAAGCACAATAATTTTTTTTCTAATACTTAGTCAATTAAGCATATTTTTATTAATTGATATAAAAATAAATTATTTAAATATATTATCAAAAATATATGTTCCGACCAAAATTTCCAACCAATATAAATGAAATCGCTGATTATTGAACATTTTCCTATATTTAGCAATATTAGATATATTTATTAATGTATTTTTTAATTAATTTAAATTTTTTAGACATAATTTTATAATATATTACAAAAATTCTATAAAAAAGTTTAGAAGCACTTTCTGTCAAGACAACAATTTTTTATATATATTGGTCATTGAATCTCATTTTGTGCAAGTTTCGTCCATTTAATTTTTTATATGAAAAAATTATAGAAAACCAACTTTTTGTTAGGGGAAATTATTCAATTTTTTATTTTAAAAATTTTCATATTTTGTTCTTAAGATTCTAAATTTAAAATAAACAAAATATATTTTCAGAAAAGTTTGACTAATGTTAGCCGAAAAAATTAACTTCCTAGTTAAATTCAAAAGATAATATAGGACGATGACATATATGTTAATTAATTTGATTTACTGGAAAATCTTATAAATATATATTATTCCAATAATTTTATAAAGCAGTAAGTTAAAAGTGTATTGAAACATTATCAAGTTAATATGTATCAAAATGTTCAATAATAAGATAAAATAACTTATTGAGTAAGGATTGTAGAAAACAAGAATCCATAAAATAGTTGAAGTCCATTAAACTTTCCCCCTCGAAAGGAAAAAGAAAAAAACATGATTCCCCTGAATAATAAAACCAAATTAAGTTGAAGCAAGGTGTAATTAAACAGAGCCAAATTTGTTATTATTGTGCACTGTAATGCACTGTGTGTGTACATAATATTTATATATGGAGGGGCGATCCCCACTTGCCCCCATTCATCCATTTTATCTTTGCATGATTCAGGAAGAGATACTCTTTTCATTCGTGAAATTCAGAATCCCACTACCTAGTAACTATCTAGCTATGTATATAGCTACTATTACCATAGGGTAACTTTTTGATGTGTAATCGCATTTGAAGGCTGGGATCTTAACCCTTTAGGCATTAAAGAGGGAAATGAACGGTGGATAAACAACCTCAACTTGATGATATGATGATAATGATAATGATGGAGAATATGCTAAACGCCTTTGCTATCCTTGTTGACCTACCTAGCTAGGTATCAGCCGCAATATAATGCACACTACTACTTACTTACTAATAACATTATTATTTAATTTATTACTAAATTTCAACTCAATTCCATTTAATTTGATTCCATCTGCGTGCTTCAGCTTGGTACTCATATAGTAGTAGTGATAGATGATGATGAGTGTCACTTCTCACTTCTCACAGTACTATGTGTGAAATTGGAGTTTGTCGCATTTAGTCTCCTCCTTCGATTATTCTTGCTTTAATTAGCATTTACCGGCCATAACGAAGGAAAAAAAAGTTTATATTATATTGGTTGCAAACAGCTCCAACTCCTTATCCCTATCACCAATTTTTTTATAAACAATGCTAGGTAACCAATAAAAATTCATTCAATGTCAGCCAACAATTTAAATTGAATATTCAATTTCTATTATTAATTGTTTTAGATTTCAAATTTTCTATTTTTAAAAAAATTATATATATTTTACTGTTTTTCATTGTAGATATTTTATAAATAATAATAATTACAAATATTTTAATTTTTATTGGTTGATTATTGATTAAAAAAATATTACTTACTTATACTTTTTATTTTTTTACATATATTCTCCTTAGCTTCCTTCCCATGAATATATAAAGTTAGCAATACTAAGTTGTTTAGTTATAATCATTAATAGAAAAGGGAATAGTTCTAGATAAGAAAACAATAAAGCGAAAACAACCATGCTTGTAGCTAGTATACGAAATACGAAATATATATTAAAAATAAATTTAATTTAATAATATATATATAATATTTTTTAAATAAAAATATCTTTTTAAAAGAAAAATGGTACATATGTGGAAGCTTGGTGTGCTCCTAGTTGTGTTGGACAAACATAGACGTGGTTACCCTAACACAAGAGATAAGAACAAGCAATACTCGGTACGACATGGATACAAATTTGGTAAAAGTTTTTCAATAATTCAAACAGAATTTAACACAGTAACTCTCGGATTCCTCACCAATTTGGAAACGATATATATTGTGAATGCAATTGGCAATGGTGGTGGCACGAGGGAAAGCATTGCTGACATGGGTTATTATTGGATTAGACCCCAAAATAAATTAAAAAGAATTTATATATATTGTAATAATTTTTTAAAAAAAAAAACAAAGAAAAAGGTGGGGATGATTTGAATTTTTAATTTTATTTCTTTTTTCAATTTCTTTTTCCATGACGCAAAAGCTAAAAAATTGCGTCACCTTAATTTATAGTTGAGCCAATAATGAGAAGACGATATGATATTATATAAGAGTGCATGGATATAATAGTTTTAAAATAGGAAAAAGGATACGCTTTAATGTTATTTGTAATGCAATGGCAAAGTGTATAGGAGAACCCATATTCCCACTATTTTGGATATGAACCACGTGAAAAAGTGGAGTCGGTGGCGCCTACATGCATAATAATCACAATTCAATTTAATCACTTCTCAGGAGCTAGTAGGACACATTTTTATTACAAATATTCATTATTATTTTAAAAAATTGTAGCTTGAATAAAGAGACCAAAAAAGGGTTGAAGACAAGATCATGTTTAACTTTAATTTTATCATCACTGATGATGTAACAAAATGTCGAAATGTTAGTTAGACATATTGAAATTATAATGGTTTTTTTTTTCCCGCACTTCAAGCGTTCGCTATCCAAATATACTTGATCCTCTTTTTTAATGGGAAAAATCTAAAGAATAAGATTAAGAATGAATTTAATAAAAGAATTAAGATTCACTTCATTTTAAAGCTTAAGGCGCATTTATTTTTGAAAATAATATTTAAGACTTTATATCTATATTATGAACTTTTTTTAAAAAATAATTGTATGCATAACACCAACACCAAGTTAGACCACCCTCATCAGTGCCCTTTTGTAATATATGCTGCGTGCTTTGATTTAAGCCAATAAATTAAAACCTCCCTATCCAATCCACCTACCTTCATTCATATGTTATCGTATTCATATATATAACAAAATATTTTTCTATAAGCTAGCTAATCTGCTAATGCTGAGTGCTTCAACTTTTAATAATTAATACCGTGCTTTTATACACAAGATATTTCCGATATTTTAGAAATATTTCTTCCTCTTTCGTCTATGCAAATAAAGCCGTACTGAAATATTTATCTTGATAACATAAAATAGTCCTTGAAAAACATTATTATTAGAGAAGGTTATAAAACAAAGATTTCTTAGTAAGATTATTTTTATTCACAGGTTCAATTTATTTATAATTTAAGTGTAGGTATTTATTATATCATAAATCACAAGAATTAACATAATATATATAAAAAAAATGAAAACTATTTGGTTGCCATAGGTTTTATTAATCTGCAGGTCCCTATAGTTTTACCAAATTTTCAATTAAGTCCTTATACTTTTTTTTCCTTTCAATCAGATTTCTACACTATATTTGAGTTTTCAATTAGGTTCCTACTGACGAAAAACGTTAAAAAAACCGTTAACAAAGGTTAAATTTACAAAATTAACCTTTCTTCCTAAGTTAAATAGAGTTTCTATGACTGTAGATTCATGCTCCCTGCTCTCTTATGAAATCAGAATGAATAATCCATAGATCATTTATAAATTAGACTCATGTAAATTTAGAATCAACAATTCCTAAATCATATAGAGTAAGAAACCGCATAAATTTAATATTTGAAACACTAAATTTCTCAAAATACCATTGATAAATTATCAATCATAATTTATTCTTTTTTTGGGGTCCATCTACATATATTCTACCTAGTGTTCATCACTTTGTTTCTGATGCCAACAATGAAGTCATAAATTTCCAAGTCACATTCAGTAATTCCTAAATCAAATAACGAAATTCAAAAGCACAAAGTGTTCCATGAATGAAACTCAAAGTTCAAGTCGTCCAACACAGACCCTGCCAAATAGTCTAAACCGTGTTCCATGTCAATGAATCTCCCACCATGATGTGAATCTATAGTGAAATCAGATTCCTCATTAACTAAGCAACTACACAATACCCAAATAATGCAACCAAATAAACACATTTTATAGTAAAATAAGGACTAAATAGAACACATTTTACAGTAACGGATAAAAAACCCCAATTTTATACAAATATTAAACACTCATACAACACGCAAATGGAACTAAGTATATGCAGTTTGTAAGAGATTCCAAAACCCCCATTTTGTTAAAACCCTAAATAGAACAACCATTCAAAAACCCACTTACGCACAATGAGGAGAAGATAGTGTGGTGTACCTTCGACAGCGGCGATGTTTCTCGAGGAGGCTGGCCGGGCGACAGAGTACCGTGTCGTTGGGAGGAGTATGGTGTTGCTGGGCTACAGAGTACGGTGTTGCTGGGCAATGAGTGTTTTGGAGGAAGCTGAGAACGTAGATGACACCTGAGGATGAAGACAAAGCAAGCTTCGGGCTTCTGTGCGTCAGAAATCCGGCGATGTGCCTGCAACGGTGTGCCAACTGAGATGGAGCCTTGCCCTAGTAGAGCTTCTCGATGAGTTCGTGTTTTGATCAGTGTGTTTGGGTGTTAGTGTCACTAAGGGTAATAGAGGGGCATTTGGGGCATTTTCAAATTAGTGGGTTAATTCTAGGTGGCATATTCTTTTTTACAATGGAATATTCTGTTAAAAGTAGCATTTTTGACACGGCAGGGACTAAATTGAAAATTCAAATATAATGCAGGGACTTGATTAAAAGGAAAAAAGTATAGAGACTCAATTGAAAATTTGGTGAAATTATAGGAATTCGCAGATTAATTAAACCTTTTAGTTATAGATATTTATAAATTTTCTGTGTTAATTTTTATATTGATTTATTAATTATTATTGAATTAAATGCATAATATTAGATTTTATAAATATATAATTGTATATGTTGTTTATATATATAATTTTAGATGTTAATTTAAATATGATAATTTTTAATATGATTGCTACCTATTATTACTAAAAAAAATCACTTTTAATATATTAAGTTTGAATATGCCTTTCATACAATATCCCTTTTTTTCTTAAATATATATTTTTTTAAATAAATTTAGATGTTTATACATCTATTCATGTGTTTTTACTTTTTATATATAATAGGTCCATGTGTTAAGTATAGTACATAAACAATAAAGTTTAATAAAAAAAAAATTAATTACAAAAATAATTAAGTTTTTAACACAGGAAATTTGAATAAGACTATTTTTTATTAGATGCATATATATATATATATATAGTGTTACCGTTATTTTGAAGTAAGACCATTTTATCTAACTAACTTTTTCATTAAAAAAAACAAAGCTACCACGAAATTAAATTAAGCAAAAGAAAAGTACAGGTAAAAAAAAGCTAATCTTAATTTTTATTTTATTTTATTTTAATTTTATCTTATATTAATAGTATATATTTGGAAAGCTTCATGAAGCGCAAACACTTCGTTGAATTATTAGTGTGTCTACGTGTCGAACACCTTTTGGACACGACACTCATTTGACACACATGTCTACCGTGTTCATCCGTGTCCTTAAAAAAACTAAAAGAATATTTTCTCGAACACATTTGACACTTCAAAATATCATGCCGTGTCCATCCATGTCCTTAAAAAAAATAAAAATATACTTATTTGAACACGCTTGACACTCCAAAATATCATCATGTATTTGCGTTTCCAACTTTATTCTTAACTTATATCCTTAAAATGATTTTAAAAATACTATATACTAATATTTCTTAAAACTAAGTTATCTTATAAACTTTATATAATTAAAAAATTAATTTAAATTTTAATATAAATAAAATATCAAGATATTAGTGAAATTAAAAAAATATATATTATATTTTATATATATACTATGTCCCCATATCATATAAAAAATTAAAATTTGTGTGTAGGTATGTCCCGTGTCGTGTCGTGTCCCGTATCCATGTCAATGTCCATGCATCATAGTGGAAGCTTAATTGCTGATACGGTTGCTAGAAATTGATTTTAGGAAGCTAAATGGTTAGATGTTATATTAAAATTTTTATTTTTTAATTAATTTTAGTTGTGATATTTAATTGTGTTTAAAATTTTAAATTTTAAATATAAAATATAGTTATTGACGTAATTTTAAAATGATTTATTTTTAATTAAATTATAAGTTTTATTTTATTCAGTTATTGAGCAACTTTAGATGAAATTTTAATATATTTATTTTTAATTAATGGTATTTAAAAGTTAAAATTTTGAATATAAGATATGGATGTTGATATAACTATAAAATACTCTTCTACACTAGCGGACTGGTAGGCTAAACCCGATTGAGTTTTTTTTAAATTACTAAAACATAATAATAATACATTATATCGAAAAAATTTGTGTATCTGTAGAGAGATAGAAAACCGGAGATAAAGTGAGGGTGAGAGAAAGAGAGACAATGGGAAAGAGAAATGAAAAGAGAGGGAAAGGAAGAGAGAAAGGGAGAGAGTGGGGGAGAGAGATCAGGAAAAATGATAGAGGGAAGGGAGAGAGATAGATAGATAGATAGGGAGGGAAAGAAAAGGAGATAGAGATAGTGAAAGAGAGAGATAAAGGAATTAGAGAGAGAGAGGGATCAAAAAGGGGGGGGGGGATGAGGGGCAGTGGGTAAGGGGATATAGAAGAGGAGGGGGAGAGAAAGTTAGGGAAAGAGAAAGAGGAAGAGAGAGAAGGGGGAGAGAGAAAGATGGGGAAAGATATATAGATAGGAAGAGGAAGAGAGAGGGATGAATGGGAGAGAGAAGGAGAGAAAGCGAGGGTGGGAGAAAGAAATGGAGAGAGAGGGAAGGAGAGAAGGAGGGAGAGAGGGAGAAAAATGGAGAAAAAGTGAGGGTGAGAGAAAGAAATAGAGAGAATGAGACAGAAAGGAGAGGGAGAGAGATCATATGTTTCACATTTGTGCTCATGTGTATGTGTATATGAATGATACGATTATGAACATTGCCAAGATATGAAAGTTATTTGCTGCCATACGCTATTGAAATGATTTGGTTCACGAAGATGTAAGTTTACTACTTACTAAATAATCTAATCACTTATATATTTTGTTTTAAATTATTATTGGATGTTTCTAATTATTATTTTATTTCCAAAATTTGAAAGCAGAGAAAATCCATATGCCTTGATTAAGAGTATGTGATAAATTTAAATCAATGTGATTAAAAATGGTCCAAAGAAAAAAAATGAGAGATGATGAGAGAAGGGATGAGAGGGAGATGGAGGGAGCGGGGAGAGAAGGTCAGAGAGGGAAAGAGACAAAGAAAGAAAGATGAAGGTCTGAGAGATAAAATTAAAGGAGAGATGATGATTAAGGGTGAGAAAGAAACAAAGAAACAACAAGAGAGAAATAATGGAGAGAAAGAGGGAGGGGAGAGAAAGATTGAGAAAGAAAAGGGGGGACAAAGAAAAAGAAAGATGGAGATAGAGTGAGAAAGAGAGAGGGAGGGAGCTAGCGAGGGGAAGACCGGAAGAGAATAAGAAAGAGAGATGGATAGATAGAGATAAAAGAGAAAGAAAATGGGGAGAGAGGGAGAGAGAGCAAGAGAAGGAGGAGGAGTGAGATAGGGCGGAAGCGAGGGGAGTGAAAAAGGACGGGAGCAAGGGAGAGTGAAAATGAGATAGAAAGAGAGGGAGAAAGAGAAAGAGGGGATTGAAGGATGAAAAACTATATGTTTTAGAATTGTGTTTTATGATAATATATTTATTATATTGATTATATTATTAAATTTATAATATCATATCAAATTTTATAACTATTTCTTATAAATTACTATATTTAATCTATCATGTTAAATTAAAACATAAAGTCTGTCAATCGCATAAGTTAAACACTAAGTAATAAATAGGAGTTTAATTTTCACTTGATGTATTAAATTTATTAATTAAAATATCATCTAAATATATAATAAATTTCATGGTATAATAAAGTAAATGCCTACTGACTAAACGAAGTAATAATAAAATTTAGGAAAAATATAGGTAATTAATAATTTTTTAATTAACAAATAAAAAAAAAACAGAACATCCGTAATCACTGTTTATAGAACATCCACAAATGTAAGTCGAACATTCAAAACCTAAAGCAACTATCAGCCAAACAGAACATTCGAAACCTAAAAAAAACATTCAAAATATAAAGAAATAAAATATCTAATTTAAATTATTAACTAATATATAGACTAAATTTTTATTAATTACCTAGCATTCTTGTATAATTTAATACCAGGGGAGTGGATCCCCAATTGTCGCCATTATTAAATATTAGATCGGTTCCACAAACATGTTATAGGGGAAGTTAGGGTTTAGGAGGAAAATTGTGTACAATTATAGTGATATGGGCGAAAATTGAAGAAGATATCAGAATCAATTCAAGCAGTGAGAAACAGCGATTGACATTCTCCTGGCTTCATTTTTTTTTTCCAATCCCAATGAACGAAAGTATGAACAGAGAGCATGAACTGAATTGACGAGACGTTGCGGCGTTAGCTCATTGACTTGTTCATTCCCTTTCAAAACTAATTTTTTGTCTTACAATATTAAATTATTAACTTCTCCCTGTCCCCCTCCTTTAATTAATCAGCAATAATTCTATGCAGAAATTATTTTTGATATGGATATTAAAATGGTGTTGTACTGAATAATGGAAACCATGAGTGTTATTTCGTTTTATGAATACCCGCTTGCTACACGCATGTAGCGTGTTGCAGTAACTGCAGATGGATGTCTGCTACATGTAGGTAGTGTGTTGGCCCTGTACGCTGCTAGCAGATTGCTCACTATACGCTAGTAGCGTGTTGACCGCTTGACCCAATGCATGCGTAAGGGAGGCAGTCTTCGCATGGGAACAGCTGCATCAATACACCTATATAATGGAATGAGTTGAAGATACATCAGTGAATTGTGCGGCTTGTGTTTTGATTTTGGTGATTTGGGTTGCTGCATTGTGCACACCCTTTTTTTTTCCTTCCAAAAAAATTAAATTAGTGAGTAGTTATAAAGATTAGTGAGAGATGGTTAGAGATTTTACACTTCCAGAAGAGCACATTTTGTATCACTTGGACAATCTTAATTATGTAAGTTTTATACTTGTTAATATTATTTAAGTTTTAATTTTTTAATATTTTATGCATGTATTTGGACTGAATAAATGTTGATGTTGTTTAAGTTTTTAATATGTCATGCATGTATTAGTAATATTATTTAATTATATAATATTTTTTAATTTTTAATCGTTAAAGAAAATAAATATTTCTATTTAACTCATAGAATAGAAATAGCTAAAAATAATGAATTAGCCTAATAAATAATATTTATGTAATGATAATAATATTTATATGTCATAATAATATTTAATAGTAGTAATAATGTTTAACAAAAGTAGCGAGACCAAGATTTTTTTTTGTAAAAAAATAGGGAAACAGGGAGTTATATGGCCGGAAATTTTACGTTCCGTCGGGTTCCTTCATGTATCTAGGATCGGACAGGTAAAAGGACATGCAGCTTTATTAACAGCTTTAGTGGAAAGGTGGCGTCCTGAGACGCACA
>JASCZI010241713.1:38817-65493 GCA_036250425.1 Stylosanthes scabra
CAGTGCTGCCACATACGGAATCGACTGGAACCCTTCCGTTGTTTTCTTCTTACATACTCGGTAAAATGTTGATCTGCATGCACATTCCATATATACTATTAATTACCATTATTACCTACTATTATTACTTATTAGCTTCTTCAACCAACATTAATTAATTCAAGTTATGTATGTATACTTACAAAGGTGCCAGAAAGCAAATGAAGGAGCAAATGTTACCTATACATTCAGCAACGGCATATATATATCATCAGTATGCATGGAAAATAATCAATGAAATGGAAGGACATGATGAGAGTAATTAATTAATTAAATGTACCTAAAACACCAACGACGAAGATTTCAGTAGCAACGTGAGGCATGGTTAGTTATTGAAGGGAAGAAGCTAGCTAGCTAGTTTAATTAGCTCTAGCTTGCTTGATTAATTAATGAATAATAATAATGTATGTGTATGCGTGTGTACCCTGCCACGGAAGAAAAGAGGTATTAGAGATCCCTTATATATAGGGGCAGAGGGGAGAGGGGGGATGCTATTGCTATGTGTATTTGCATGGACATTATTGTTATGAAATTATTATTGATGAATTGGAAAAAATATAGGTAACTAATAACTTTTAAACCAATAAATTATCTAATAAAAAATGGAACATTTAAAATTATAGTTTATAGAACTTTTATAATAGAATATATAGAACATCTTAAACCTAAAATAATTTCAGCCAATTTTATATTTTTTAGAAATAAAACATCTGAAACTTAAAGAAATAGAACATTCAAATCAAATTATTGATATTGATTGAATTTTTATTGATTACTTACATGATTGATTGGACGAATTGCAGTGATTGCCGGGCAAACAAAGGCTGAGGGTACCCGTTTTCCGAATGCCAACTCAATTCATTATTGTGGCTAGTTGGTGTGATGTAGTTCTACAATTAATATTTTGGGCCACCACTTCCCTGATCCCTGATTTTAACGTCTTACGTGTCCCGCCAATTTCAAACGTTAACTTCCCCCGGCCCCTCTCCTCACGTGACCCCTCTCGCCTCTCCATTATTTCCTCCCCCTAACCTCCCTAACATTAACATAGATCTACATATACCTCTACCAATAAGTCCCATTTTACAAATTCAATCTTCAAATAATATACAATTCAATTATTAATGCTAAATATAAATGAAACCAGTTATTTATGTTTTAGCCGAATATTATAAATAAACTCTTTCAGTTCATAATTTGTTAATATTCGGATGATGCTATATGTATATTATATTTTTTTTTATTAATTAAGTCCAATTAAGTTAAGCATAATTTTAATAGAAATCATTCTTATCATCAAAGATACATAATATTTTATATTATGCAAATTGGTTAAACAAAATGTTTGATCATGTAATATTTTTCTTCCAAAAAACCTCAAGATCAGTGAAATTAATTTATTATATTGGCCGATATTTTTGTCCAACAAATCTAATATATATCCATCTTAAGTAGCGTGACACTGTGAACACAGAATAATAAATTGTGCTGCATGCTCATATAATTAACTATGCTATTATTCTTTTTTTTTTTTAAAATAATCCTTATTCATCATTTTATTAGCTGGCTGTTAGCTACAAAAAGTTTGTTCATCACACACACAAAAAAAAAAAATACCCGTATAGTATTAGATTTTGGTGCTTGCTCACATACATATTGCAAGTGTGTAGAGTATACATAGTAAAAGAGAGAGAAAGAGTGTAAATGAATTGTGGGCCTTTTGTTTTTTTTTTTAAAGAGAGAGAAAGTGTGTTTTTACACTAAATATGTATGCTATATACAACCTTAGATTTTTTAATAGCTTGAGTGATGGGTAATATGATAATATGAGTTGCTAAACGGCACCCCAGCCCTGTTGTTAAAATTATTGGTGTGTGAGTGTGTGAAAATGAAAATATCGGCGGTAGATGGAGTAGGGCTGAGTCACCTCCACCAAGGACACAGCACACAGGTCACCAATTCACCAAATGTTCATGACCTTGAGATTAAAGTGGGACACGTGTTCATCAAATGACCTCATCACAGCCATGCACATGCACACTACATACTTAGGAATGATCCTAATTATAATTCCATGAGCGCATATTCATATTCATATATCTTGGGACGTGTAGCTGAAATTTATTCATCATCCGCTGTAAGAGTTATTGCGCTCAATCCATCTTTTTTGACCATCACACGTGAACGGTGGAAGAATTGCAAGTCTCCTCTCTCTCGTGTCGTGATTGATTATGATTAACACAAGTGGCACGCTCTCAAATCTCATCTCATGATCAACCACCGCCACTCCGGTGAATCAATAAGTTTCATCTAAACACTACTCAACATTTCTATACGGATGAGCATGTTCTACAAGATTAATCCACCAAATAGCATAATCGGTTTCTTATTCATCATTCTATATCGTATGTATTAGGGTTTTCAGGCATCTTTGTATTATATAATATAATTATTAATAATACGTAAAAAAAAGTATAATTGGGAAAAAGAAAAATTGTGATCATCTATCGTTGTCCGTGTAACAGTTGAAAACTTGCAACAACCTAGGAATCTTGGACCGCCCCAAACAATGATAAGTTCTCCTAATACCTAGAAGAAAGTAATCAATTTTTTTTATATTTTATGAAAAATGTGATTTGTGATTAATCAGATGACAATTGCCTCATCAGTTGTATTTTGTGGTGGCAGCTTCAGAGTTTTAGATTATATACGATCGAGGGCAAAGATCATGTTTGAGTTTTTTTTTTTTGAGTTAAAACTGTTTAGGCGCTCATATCATGTTTGATACGAAAATAATTACTGACATATAGGAGTTTGATTAATCAATCCCCATGATTAGCATTAACTGCACTTCGCTAGCTGTTTCAATTATTTAAGACTTCGAACTAATTTTTAGGGTTGGGATATTTTGTAAGGTCAAAGCTCATCAGGTGATTGCCACAATTTTGTTGCGTGCACGTGTGGTCATTTTATTTTTCAGTTTCTTTTAAAGAACTATTTTCACTTGGTGATTTTTAAGATACCGACTAAAAAGTTACATAGTGCACTACTCTTTATAATATTAAAATTATATTGAAAATAAATAAATAAATGAGATTCGCGCATGAGGATAGTTTTTCTCTTGCTCTTTATACTCTTGCACGTTTTTGCTCTGTATTGAAGTACACACCTTTTCACTTATATTAGCAACATCTATAACTATACGTGCTCAGTATACACAGAAAATTTGTCTCCAAATAAATTATATTATTATATAAAATACATATAAAAATATAAAGTATAATTATATTTACACACCAAAATCAGCCATTAAATCAGCCATCAGTATATAATACGCATTGAAATATAAAATATATGTATAATTTAATTTATTTTTAATATATATTTAGTATTTTACTACACTGATGGCTGATTTAGTGGCTGATTTTGGTGTACACCTATTATAACTCAAATATAAAATATATAACGATTGATTTGAGAATTAATTTTTTATGCACATAATATTTTTATATTATCGATGATATAAACTGTGTTGGTGGCAAGTGCATAACCTAGAAATTAAGAAAAATTCTTAGTTATTGCTTTCGGAGTAAACAAAAGAATTTATTTTCTTTAATCAATTTATTTTAATTTACTAACTGTGCAAGAGTTATAATTTACTATTTACAATGAGATAACCTAATAATTATTTTTTAGCGAGACTTGAGTCTAAATCTCTTACAATGAGAGAGGAAATAATATGATATAAGCTATAATTTTTCGATACTTCTTAAAAAAACAGAAATTAATAGAATGAGACACATAAATTGTTATATATCTAACACGCTATTGGGAGTCTCGAGAGACTACTATTTGAAAATAGTTATTTCACGTGAAGAGCCAACACCTGAACAAAATCTTAGAAGATTTTGAGCTCTCCTATATACCATAAGAGCTAGTTGTTATGGTTATGGTTCTTGTAATTTATGACAATGATGCTTTTATTGAAAATCGATCAATTTGAAGGGGTTATACATATCGTTTTAATCGGTGAAGACTTCTGATCAATAAAAAATTGATTTAAGTACCACTGAGTGTAATACTACAATATGAAACTGACGTCAAGATATCGATTATTAAAAGAAAATACTATATTATGAGTTTCAAGAGACCAATATTTAAAAAAAAGCTTTATAAAATTTTGAACTCTCTTATCATATTATGAGCTATTTTTTTGTGATGTTCTCTCCTAAGGTTCTAAGCATATAACACACCTTTTAATTATCAAATTTTTTTTATTTGCCCTTTCCTAATTTTTTTTTTAACTTAAATTTTCGATTATAAAAATTTTGATGATGTCATAAAACTATTAAGTAGATCCAAGAAGATAGAAGTAGATAGATCAATGATTATATTTTCGTTGCTATAACAAAAATAGTAGATCCACAACAACTTCTTTACATTTACACTTTTATTTGTTTTTTCTTCTCCTTTAGCTCTCTCACTTTCTTTTGTTTATCAGTGTCGAAGGCCTAAATAAATATAAACAGCAATAATATTGTTTGAAATTTCAAAGTTTGTTGTTCAAAGTTTTTACCACTTTCCCATAAAGAAAGCGCGTTCAAATTAATTAAAATGATAGTTACAACCATAATGCCAAGGGAGGTCGCTCTCTAATCAATAAACCACTAAGTTAATGTGTTCAATATGGGTTTGTTTCTTTTGGCTGCCAGAAGAGGTACCAAAATATTATGGAGAAAAATAACGAGACGTCAAAATGCATATTTTGGGTGATGCAGATTTTGGAGGGTGTCATTGTTTGTATCAATTAGTGCTTGCGTACGCTATAATTTGTACAGAAATTAATATGTTGACCCTATGTTAATGCGTGACGCCAAATTAAATAAAGCACTCCAATATACGGATAACATAGCACTAAAAAGAACAGCAAAAAGGAAAAGAGAAATGAGCCGTAGGGTCCTAATTATTTTCTGAGTGGAACATTACCTAATCAAATTAGCTATATATTTTAAATTTAAATTCATCGCTGTATTAATAATTCATGTGGATCAAATTATGTAGCTAGTTTCTTGTCAAATTTGGACCACTGAGCATTATTTGATTGATTTTTTTTTTCTCTTATATATATACATATAAATATATATAAATATAAAGTGTATGGTTTCATGAAACTTTTTTGTTGACATAAAATGTTTGTATTCCGTATATAAATATTCATTTTATTATTTTTTCAAAATTTAATTTTATAACACCATTTAACATTTAAGCTCTTATGTTTTATTATTATTATTATTAAATCATATTGGATGTGTAAATGATGACACTCATTATAAATTTTGTGTTGGTAAGAATAATATTGTTCTTTAATAATTTGCTTTTTCTTTTTTGTGTGGCTGATATATGAGGGGGATGGTAGCACACCTGGGATCAGGTGGAAATTACTGAAAGAGTTGGGGCATGTCTATCTAAAATTCTAAATCAAAATTATTGATGAATGCTACATACCACTTGGGCTCCTATATATTATTATCTCCCTATATATGCTTTATTTGAGAGAATGCGACCCTTCACTTCACGTTCTCATGAATCTGAATTCTCTCAGCAGTGTATATTAATGAATTATTTTGTGTTATCTGTCCACGTATGCGGACAAATCAACACCATGCATTTATAATATGACAAGTCAATATTCATCATCGATACTATGCTATATATATGAGATCATATACCGGAGGGGACCTTCAAGAAAGAGCAGTAAGAAAATGGGTTACGGTGGATATATAAATAATGAAAATTGGATGCCTGATGATAAAATCACATGAATTCCAAATTACTTGACCCAGGGAAAGTGTGAGTGTGACCATGCATCTAATAATTTAACGAAGAGGGTGTATATATGTACCATCAACTTTAACGGCACAACATTATATATAACTCTTTGATCAAACCGGACACGTCGTTTTCCGCGTAGATTTGATTATTTTTTACTACTGAGATTTGTCTTCTGTTGAGCTTGCGTCAAAGATCTGATGGTGGGACTATATATCTCACTATCACATATATATCCTAAACACAAAAGCATGAAGGGTCTAAATCAGCACATAATTATGAGCTCACCCTTTGTTATTATTTGTGATTACTAATATACGTTTCATTAACATTTTCTACAACCAGATCTTATTAGTTACCTATATAAAATTTGAGTAATTTTCTTATTAATTTTTTTTCATAATATATCTTCCAATTCGATAAAGTCAAAAATTATTCCACCGTTAATCCGAGTTTAAGACTTTATTACTGACTACTAAGTTGACATATACATCAAGCTTGATTCAAACGTTCAGAGGTAATTCTACTATAATCATGTATATGTACTTTCTTGAAATCAGATAATTAATTATGAATTATGATTCCACAATGATGGGAGGTAGGGATGGACCCAAGCAGGAGACATGATTCGCATGAAGCTCCTATATATTCGATGTGTGTCATTATCAACCCTCTAAATTCATGGAATTAAAATGAATGCCTAAGCTTATGAAAGTGCTCCTTGGCTTCCTCATGAGCTAATTATTAAGGAAGCACCGAACCCCGTCCCCTACTGTACTCGATCTGCTTCAAATCATTGCAAGCCACGTGGCCCACACATGTGCTGCCACTTGGTGCTGTCTCCTGCTGCCAACGTGGACTCATCTCTCTCTCACAGCCTAACCATGTTTGCTAGCTAGCTAAGCTAAGCTAACATCTCCTCAAATAAACCCTCAATGGAACAATCACAATCAAAATCAATGACCCCAAATACTGTACAAGTATGGAATACTAGACTTTGGAGTAACATTATTGGAGACACCTAATTAAATTACTCGCAATCTTACTCCACATACATCGTTACTTCCCCACTTGCTACTCCTCTCCACCTTCAATCATACAATATTATTATTATTATTATACAGCTGACTTGTAATTGGATCCTTATGTATATCACAATCACTCAATCACCCATATACCAATTCATACAATTTAATCAATCAACTCAACATGACAAAACTTACATTAATGTTCTTTCTATATCATGAATAGGAAAAAAGGTCACATTAGCAAGAGTATTAGTTGTATTTATAACTACTCCTTTTAGTATTTCTTTCTTTTATTTCATTATTTAATTTGCTGTATATTTTTCTGCAATGATGCTACTCATCAGTCATCAACAACCATCGAATGAAGAAATTAAAGTATACGAGTCTGATAATGAAAATGACATTTTTTTTTAAACAATGGAAAATGACAAATTTTTTTTTGGTATACAACGGGGCCAAAGGCCCAGGAAAATGACAAATTTGAACACTCAAAAGTAATGTATGAAAAATACATTAAAAGGTAACTACAAATTAAATATGACTTTCTTTTTGGGCTAACACAAGGTTCATGTATCCATTTGTTATTGAAGCTGGGCCATATAATGGACGACGAGGAAAGAAGATCCACTCTATTTATTAAGCCCAACGTTTTTACGATTATCAAATTCACGAAGCACACAAGTCTTGCTCCAAAAAAAAAAAATTAACAATGGAGGAGCAAGTCCAAAGTCCTAATATAAAAATTATTGGTATATTTGACCAAATATTTGTGTTTGACCAAGTATATAAATATTAAAACATTGAGTAATATGTATTTCTTTAAGTTTTAGATATTTTGTTTTTTTTTAAAAAACATTTATAGAATTATATTTATATTTAATTTTTAAAAGTTTTTTATTATGTGATATAAGACGAAGTATTTTTAATATTTTAAATGTTTTTTTCTTTAGATATGATTTATTGGTTAATTGATTGATTAGAAAAAATTGAAACTATAATTTTTTTTTAAGACTTAGCAGTCCAAAAGAAAAAGTTTAATTAAAAATAGTACTCTAACGGTTGATAACTACCCAAAAAATAAATAAAAAAGAAAGAAAACTGTTTTGATAGAGAAAAGTCAAATGTAGTAAACAATTTTAGAAGCCGGCGGTAGCCGCCTCTGGTTATGAGGCATTGACCAGAACGCAATACAATTTTGGCGTGGTTCTGTTCTTTTTCACTCCCATTTCCATCCTTCCCCTTTCGCCAATGGATGCCATGATGCAACCGCCTCCGACCACCTCCTCCGGCGGCGCAGGATCGTCACTCGTGAGAGCTTACCGCGCCTGGCAAGGCAATAATGTAAGCTACTCAACTCAAACATTACTTAGGGGTTCTGATTTTCCGTTGCCATCAAATCACGATTGAGTTAGGTTTCTTTCTGTATTTGGCTCCTTCCTTCATCAGGTGTTTTTTCTTCGAGGTAGGCTCATATTTGGACCAGATGTCAAATCCATATTTATATCGCTGTTTCTTGTGATTTCCCCTGTTGCTGTTTTCTGTGCCTTCGTTGCCAGAAAACTCATTCACGATTTTCCTCATCACGCCGGATGGTCAATTCTCGTCCTTGTTATTCTTCACACTTTCTTTGTAAGCTTCTCTTAGTTTTCTTCTTCACTTGTTGAGTCTCTTTCATTCACACTAGTCTCTTTTTTAAGTTTTAAATAAATTGTATTCAATTCCCAGGTTCTGATTACACTATTACTAACCTCAGGAAGAGATCCAGGTATAGTACCTCGCAACGCTTATCCCCCGCCGGAGTCCGATGATGATGATGATGGAAGCCTGGCCCATTCCGGTTCTACCAGGCCTCGCCGGACAAAGATTGTAATTGTGAATGGTGTACCTGTAAAAGTGAAATATTGTGATACTTGCCAGCTGTATAGACCCCTCCGCTGTTCTCATTGCTCTGTATGCGATAATTGTGTGGAACGATTTGATCATCACTGTCCCTGGCTCGGCCAGTGTATTGGACTGGTGACAATACATTAATACCCTTACTTTCCTATTCTCTCTTATCAATTATTATTGCTAAATCAATTTTTGTTTCCTTTGTTTCTTCCAGAGAAATTACAGGTTCTTCTATACATTTGTGCTCTCTGCAACACTTCTTTGCTTATATGTGCATGTCTTTTGCTGGATCTACATTAAGAAGATCATGGACTCTGAGGATAAAACAATTTGGAAAGCAATGATCAGAACCCCGGCCTCTATTGCACTAATAATCTACACTTTCATTTGGGTCTGGTTTGTTGGAGGCCTCACTGTTTTCCACACCTATCTCATCAGCACAAACCAGGTTTCAACTTTCAACCTTTGAATTTGTCATCAATGTGATCTGCTATCCATTTAATTTGATAATTTCTTTTGTTATATGATGCAGTCTACTTATGAAAATTTTAAATACCGCTACGACCAACAACTAGTAAACCCACATGATAGAGGGATATTTGAGAATTTCAAAGAAGTATTTTGCACTAGCATTCCTCCATCCAAGCATAACTTCAGGGCTAAGGTTCCAAAGGAGCTTCCACTATCAGAGTCACACCAAAGAGTGGGTGCTCAGTCCCTAAGCCCTATGCTGAAGAAAACCACAGAGAACGTGGTGGAAGAGAGCCTTCATCAGCCGAACGAGAATGCGGAACATCGCAGGGATGGTGAATTGCCTAATGTGTCCCAGAATGTAAGCATGACTATTCACGGGGAAAGTGGGGAGGGACAAGAAGCTTCGTTTTTTAGGCACTCTCTCTGGGAAAGAACTAGCAGAAAGTGGGAAATAACTCCTGAAGTTGTGGAGAATGGCAGTGGTGGTGGGAACTCAACTCAAGCATAGTGCAGACTGTCAAATTGTAAAAGAAGAGTTTGTGTACAGCAGCAGAAGCAAGAAGAACCGAATTTGTAGTGATGATTGGCATCTGTACATATATACCTTTTTTTGTCTTTTCTTTTGATTGTCCTTTAGAATTATCAGCTGGGAATCATAGATGCTGCATTGTTATGAAAAAATGCAAGTAAGTCAAGTGTATTTTCTTATTTCTTGGTAAGGCATTATTTTTTTGTTCTGTTTTTACGGTCAGAGGAGGTGTTTAAGCCATTATTTGCCTAGCTCATTGTTCAATCCGTGAGACGCATGGGCTTATTATATGAGATATGTTCTCTCCATTTATAGTTTATAGTATTGATCAAATATAAAAAATTTGATATAATATAATATAAGAATCACTTTCTGCAATTAAGTATAAAATTGTTTAACATAATTATGGGTAATGCTATTTGAACAAGTGGTTTTGACCAACCAAGTATAACCAAGTGATTTATTTCTATCCTAAATAGAATATTATTTCAATGTCAAATAGTATAAAAAGTGCACCTAAATAAAGTTTTATTTGACACCGAAATAGTTCTATTTAGCATAGAAATAAATCACTTGATTAGTCAAAACCACTTGTTTACGTAAAATTATTGCATAAATTAATACATTGTTGTCTTACATAATTGATAATTCTCCGTAACATAACCTATTATTATAGGTAATAAATGTAGTAGTAGATTAAATGTTTTAATATATTTTTTTTTATTATCAAGAACAAATACTTAAAATTAAAAGTTTGATTCATTTAGACTGCACATAAGACTAATTCGTTGAACTGCAAAAGCAACATGGGTAATGAGCTATTCTAATGATTATAGATAAACTATCAAAATTGAAAATTCATACAGTGACAAATACAAACAGATTCATAGGGGAATCAAAGCTGTAACACAATCCCCTCTAACAAATTCGCAAAGATAAAATTTAACAATAACCAAACAACTGAAGAAAGAAGCAGATTGCAGATTAATAGAGGTGATCTTCACTGCATGCTTTGAAACTTTTTCATGATAAGTACGCTCATCTCAATATAGCGTTGTGCACAGTTAGAAAGACAAGCAGATTCACTGGAACTGAACTTATTCCCAGGTGTACCTGTGATGCATTTGTCCCAGCATGCATCTGTCAGCTTTGACACCATTTCATTTACCATTGCTAATTGCTGCTCTTGCTGCATTTACTTAACTATGTTAAACTTTTAAATCTCTTATTTATGCAGGAAAAAAAAAAACTGCGACACCGGATCAATCTTAACTTATTTTCATCACAGCAAAACAATGCTGCGATAAAAACCTCAATGTTAATAAATAATAAATAAAACCAAACAAATGCTCTCCAAATCCTATCATATTTGATATAATTTTTGTTTGAATAATTTTTTTGTTATCTCTGTAAAATACATGTGTGCAAATTAACTCTTCTTACTTCTTACTTTACATTAGCTCTCCCTTTTTCTCTGACCAAATAAGATCAAGGCCTCATTTGGGTAAACTTCTAAAAAAAGATATTTTGTGAATAGCTTTTAAAAAAAACTAAAATTAATTTGATGTTATTCATCAATCAATTATATTTAGATATAAGAACATAAAAGTATCTTTTGTCAATTAAAAAAGATTTTTTAAAAAATTTTCACTTTTATTTATATTATTAAGAACAGTAATACTACATCTACACTTATTTTTGCCAACCAAGTCTATGCTAAATGGAAGAACATTTCCGTATCAAAATAGTCTTCTATTTGGCATAGATGATAGAACAAATAACTTAGTTGGGCAAAATAGATTACACCTAGAATTATTGTACGAATTTGCTAAACAAGCTAAAAAAAAATAATAAAAGGAAACGGAAAATCATATATTTAGAAAAAAGTAGTAAAAAAGAAAAAATATTGAAAAGGCAACGAATTTTTTGTTGCCTTCTAATCATTTTGATGCGATAAACACGAAAGGGTGGCTCATCGAAATTAGAGGACACTAAGAACAAGGAACACTCATAAAGTAAATCTAAACAAAACAGAACTCTTGCAAACATAGCTCAACCTTCACTAACAACAAAATCGAATGGAAAAAATTAAGTAAGAAAAAGAAAAAATAGAAACATATGAAACTTACAGAGAAGAATTGCTGCATTTCAGATGAATCAAGCTTTGAAAAGTCCATTGAAAATGGAGAGAGGATTAGGCTGTAGAAACTTGAATGAAATTTTCCCAAAAAAACCCTAATCAATCGGTGCCACACAGAAATGTTATGTCAGAGATTTACCAGAAACGGTAACAACTAGGATTATTCGACGGGTCTAATCAAATTGAATTGCAATATTCTGGTCCAATTTCTGTGTAGATAAGCCCACTCTATATTTGGGCTTTCTAGGATTATTCGGGCTTTTGTCTTCTTCTATATTTTTGGGCCTCACCATTTTTTGTCTGGTTTATACCAATATCAAAATAAGAAAAAAGTAGAGTAATGACCCAAAAACAAAAAAATAGCAGGAACTTTTTTCTTTCTACTTCTTAAAAATATAATTACTTATTTACTTATATATTTTTTTAAAAAAAAAGAGAGAAAATAATAGCTAAAATTTGAACATGTATTATGTTAAATAATTTAATTAAATATTTCAAATTATTCAATAAATTTAAGTTATTATAAAAACATTTTCATATGAATAGTAACGATTAAAAGTGTTTTTTTTTAAAAAAACACTCCTCTCTACAAATGCATATATCACCTCTCTCTTTAGCCACTGGATCAGACATATTTAACTTGCTTTTTAATATCTTTCTATTTTTAATATGAGATTAGTTTTTACTAAAGCTTTCCAAATGGCTTGTCATGAAATCATACACTGTTCTATTTGAAATATATAATTAATTGATAAAACAATGTGTTGTGCAAAATGTTGTTCTAATAGCTATTCTGCTTAACTAAATAAATATCATATTATAGCTATTCTGCTTAACTAAATATATATCATATTAGGACCTCAATAATAATAATAATAATAAATAAATAAATAAACACTACCTTAGTATATTCTTAAAGCTATGCTTTTGAGTTTTGAATGCTACTAATTAATAGCCTATGATCCAGCAGATGAAAACTAGTGAGGCATGACAAAGTTTCTTATGCGTTAAGCATAGTTTGCCTTTTCTACTATTTTTCTTGGTAAACAAAAAGCCTAACTCACTTTGGCATAGAATTAGTGAAAATAATGCATGAAAGGAAGATAAGAAAAAGAGAGAGATAGAAAGATTTCAACACATGATTATTAGGGAAGGCTCCACACACAGAACCGCAGTTAAATTTTAATGGAAAGGGACATGTTAGTGCATCATAAATAAATCATAAACTATGAAAAAGAGCCTTAACCACCAAAACAAAATCAAAAAAAAAAAAAAAAAGAGAAGTGATGACTGATGACTAATGAGTCCCATGTGTAGTAGAACTACTACTCAAGACACACTCATTTAAATAATAGTATTTAATATTTTACTTACACCTATGAATTACAAGACCAAGTTTCTTTTGCCGCGGTCTTAAGCAAAGGGTTCAAACATGCAAATAAGATATTGACTTCTTAATTTTCTTTTCAATTTTTTAGTAAGCGCCACTGAATCTTTCAAAGTCTCATTTTAGTGGAAAAAAAGAAACCTCTTTAAATCAACATCTTCTTCGTGAAGAAAAGTACCACTCCTTTCTTTTAAATCTTTTTCTTAATCTAAATATAACAATGCCTATAATATATATTCTAAATTTTTAATAAATAGTAATAAGATAACGTATCTTTTTTTTTTTACTTAGAACCACAATTTTCACTTAAAAATATGATTTACATTGTATTTATATATAGTTTACAATAATAAAATAATATGACAAATACCAAAGGGAAAAAAAGGTTAAGAGAGTTATGTAATTTAATAATTACTCTGTTCTAATTAGTTGACTAGGTTCATGTTAATTATTTGATGGTGGTTTTGCTTTTCATCGAAAGTATATATGGGCCTGTTCATTTTTTTTTTCCTTTTATATACATTTTTCGTACATCCAGATTTTAAATTTAATTGTTTGAAAACTTTAATTTTACAAAGAAACAAACTAAAATCAAACACAGCCGAAGCAAAATCGTTGTAAAGAAAACCATTAAAGGAAAAAGAAGCTTCGTCTTTAGAAACACACTTGCAGGCGACATAAAGTGAGTCTGAGTCATCTATCCATCAATAATACTTATTCAAATTCAATTTCTTTTTTTTATTTTTTTTCGTTCTTTGAAAAGAAGAAGCAAAGAAAAAGCCTATGTCATATTATTAAAAAAATTGCAAATAAATATGAAAAAAGAATAATCCGGCAGACATGACCACCACGCATGCAAGACTTTGAAATGTCTTACGTGCATGAGAGTCTCTGATGAGTGTGAGTATAACTAGTAGAGAAGTTTTAAATTTTCCGGTTTTGAAATAAATAATATATAGTGTTATTTTCATGTTATATATATAGTAATGTTAAGAAAATAATAATGCGTGAATGAATAATAATAGTGTTTCCAACGACGACTATGATAACTTTATTACAGTGTATAAAGGTTAGGCATCATGTCAAAAGGGAAAGAAAAAGATCTTTAAGAGAGCACGATAAGTGAAGATGATTTGCTTAATTAATTTGTCAATATAGCACAAAATAATTAATTAAATAAAATAAAGTGAATGTTATCCATCTATCTATCTTGTATGTGTATAAATATAGCACCATACACGTTAGACTAAGCGAATTGAATTTCTTCATTGACGTGCATACATAGTGTGACATAGTAGGTAGAGAGAAGAAGAATGGAAAAGTTGAATTTTGTGAAGAAGAATGGGGTAAGTAGAATGCCTCCTGGATTCAGATTCCAGCCAACAGATGAAGAGCTTGTGTTTCAGTATTTGAAATGTAAGGTCTTCTCATTCCCCTTGCCCGCTTCCATTATTCCTGAAATCAATCTCTCCAACTATGATCCTTGGGATTTGCCAGGTACGTATATACCTACGTACACGGTACACCTATACGTATTGGTATTGTCACATACATAACATATACATATAATCATCATTATTATATTAATTATATTCTTGTTACGTATAGGAAATTGTGATGAACATCAAGAGATGTATTTGTTCAGCAGCAAGGAAGCCAAGTATCGAAATGGTAGCCGCATGAACAGAACAACCACCTCTGGGTATTGGAAGGCAACAGGATCAGACAAAAGAATCACTTCATCATCTAATAATAATGAGGATAATAACAATGGCATTCTTGGAGTTAGAAAAACCCTGGTTTTTTACCAAGGGAAATCTCCCAATGGCACTAGAACTCACTGGATCATGCATGAATATCGCCTAGCTAGCACTAATGGTTACGACATAGGAGACTGGGTTCTGTGTCGCTTATCGGTGAAGAAAAGGAGTGCAGATCAGAATCATCATCAGCAAAAGAGTAGTAGTGGTGTTCCAGCAAGCAGAGTGTTGGATTTTATGATGATAAGCAATAATAATAATAAGAAGAAAGCACATTCTTCCTCCTCTTCCTCTTCTTCCACTTCAAGTAATTACATCATGGAAGTCTCTTCTTCTTCTGAGTATCAACAACACAACACTGCATGTCCTCCTCCTTCTCATGGTTTTCCTCATTATTGATTCAAACCAGCCACTACTACTATTATATATGCACATATACCCTCATCACTAAAAACCATGCATATCGTTTCTGCAACAGAAATTCCATATTAAATGAGTTCCAATAACCCTTATATAATTCACAACTTTAAATTAAAAATGCTAGAATTATCCCCTAAATCAGTTACTATCTATGAATTCATGTACTATAAAGTTATTTATTATTTCACCATGTAATTTATACAAGTAGCTGATTTAGTG
This sequence comes from Stylosanthes scabra, assembly GCA_036250425.1. NCBI lineage: Eukaryota > Viridiplantae > Streptophyta > Magnoliopsida > Fabales > Fabaceae > Stylosanthes > Stylosanthes scabra. The sequence goes on from JASCZI010241713.1 coordinate 54,533, forward strand.
TATAATTTTTTGTATAACTAGTATGTTTGTTCTTAAGTATGCTAATTTGCACTTTATGACCTTATATATGGTCATCTCTTATCTTAATATTGTAATGTACTAGTCTTATCTTCTTGTTTTTAGTAGTAATTTAAATTTAAATGAGTTCGATGATATATAAGTAGCAGAGAAATTCTTATTAAATTGTTTCGATATTTTATTTTATTTATATATCTATTCCATTTTCCTTCAAAAATAGAAAATTAATTTCAACTAAACTGTAATGTTAATCAATCCTATTCTTAAATTAGAAATAATAACCATATATATATATATATATATAAAAGTAATGCCACGAATACATATTTTGCATCGATAATTTAAGTAATTTATACCCACACTTATCAAATTTTGTATCAACCTTTTAGCATTGCCAAGAAGAAAATCACTTTTATCTTTCACTACCTTTTTTCTAAACGTAGAAATGATTTTGTGTTCTCAAAATGTATATTTACGTTAAGCTACAAATTTGAGCTTCTACGTTTATATTTTAGGGTGCAGAATTGATTAATATCCTTTATTTTTTTCCCTGCTAATTATACCATTTATTTTCTTCTCTAAAAAGGAGTGCATGAATTTACATGGTTCTTGGTTCCAACAATATTTTTATCAAGAAATTTCATTTCATTAACTATTAAGATAAATATTTTAATTTATTTTTAATAATTTTTAGTATTCTCTTGTATATGTTTTTTTAGTTTTTTACCTTTTTTTTTTTTACTCTCATTATATTTTTTTTGGTTCTAACAGGTTTTTTTAATATTATTTTTATCTAGTGTTTTGATTTCTTATGAATTATTATCTTTTATAATTCTTATTGCGTGAGTACGTATAGATTTTTATTTTCTATTATTATTGTATTGTATTTTATTCTAATTTTAATAAGATATTTTATTAGTTAGTTTTGTTTTTAAGAATTTTTACTTATTTTTATTCATGTGATAAATATTTGCTTTTTATATTTTTTCATGTCATACTCAAATCTCTTCGATATATTATTATTTACTATGATTTTCATATTATTTTTTTTATATCATTTTTTATATTCTTTATTTATTATATATTTTGTTAATATGATTTTTTTTTATTTTTTACTACAGTATGTTTATTATTTGTATGAGTTATTACTTTTTTATTTTTTATTCTTTATTTTACTTTATTTTTTACTTTAAGAATTTTTTAATTTTTTAAGAAATTTATAGTTAAAATAGTATTAAGTTAAAAGAGTAATGTTATTTGAACAAGTGGTTTTGATCAACCAAGTACAATTAAGTGATCTATTTCTATGCTAAATAGAATATTATTTTACATAGAATTATTGAAATTAAAAAGTACTCAGAGTACCAAAAAATAAGAAAATAAATTCATGTTTGTTTTAATAATTTTTAATGTAAAAGTAATTTTAAATAGTGTAATCCAAACAATATTTAATATATTATAAACTATTTTAATTAAAATTAAATTTTAAAATTAAATTGATACAAACTTCCATTTAACAAACTCTAATCCAAATACTCATGACGTGAATTTGTAGAAGCATGACGGAGCTGATGGTCCTACACATTGCAGCTCTTTTCATATAACTTCTATGGCATATCTGCCAAATGGTGGTGATGGAAAGATAGACCAAGTTGTTTTCGCTATTTGGTGCACTACCCATAGAGAATAGAAGCACAACTCTCGAGGTAAATCAGTGAAAATTGTATTAGCAAGAACAATTTTCAAAATCAAATTAATGTCTATTTTAAATTTTTAACAGAACTATTTAGTGGCTATATTATTGAAACTTCAGAGGTTGCATGTAAATTGGCCTATGCACGATTATGTAGGCCATTAGGTCAGTCCCTTACACATAACAACATTCCGTGAAGTCCTTCTCACTCTGGAATAAGTGTGCATAAGAGGATTTGATTCTCAAGTAATGCTCAGTTTATGGCCCATGATCCATGACTACCTTGTTATCATAAAATTATATTAAATGTGAATAAAATGTTAGTGAACATTTATTATTCTATTATATTAAATTTGATTATTGTGTATTGTTATTGGATATAGGAATAAATATTTTACCTAATTCATGACTTTAATGTTATTTTCTTGTGTAACAGATGTAGTGGAGGCCAATGTTATTAATTTGATATTAAATATTTATCTTAATTCATGGTTCACCTTTAAATCAATTATTTATGGCTCCTCTCACATCATCTCAAATAGCTGGCATAGTATTTAAAATCCTTTAAAAAAAAAAAAAACAGGAGAAGCACTTGAGCACTTTATATTATAAAAGAATATTTAAGGTTTATATTGTTAGTTTTTATTGTTTTTTAATTTTTCTATTATATACTAATATTTTTTCATTATTGTGTATTGTATTTATTATTATTATTATTATCTTTTTATAAGATAATTTATTAATCTGCTTATTAGGTATAACAAATTAAACAAAAAAATTAATTATAAATATTAATAATAGTAAAAAATATAACATACTAAAAAAGAGTACTGATAGTACTGAAAAAGTATTATATAAAAAAATAAAAAATTAAATATACTTATCAATTTTAGTATAGAACATAAATTATGTTAGCATAAACTCACTTTATCATAAAATCAATTTTATAAAATCATATTCATTTAAACTTGGATTTGATAAATGTTAATCCAAACACACACTTAATTATATTTTAAGTAATGTTAGGGAGCCAACGTTAGGGAGCTCATAAGGAGTCCATAAGTATAATTAGGGAAATAGTGTGTTGTAAAAGAAAAAAGAGAAAATAAAGAAAAAGCCTATTAGTCCCTTATTAGCTAACAAACTATGTGTTCCCTAAACTTTTTCTTATATTTCATGCACATGATCTATAAAAATTTCTACTTATATTATATTATATTTTGCACTCATAATTTATATTTAAGATATGAATATATACATATCAATGATTATGTTTATTGACTACACTAAATTAAATTTGTTGATAACCAAATTTTTTTAAAAAAAATTAGTTATCAATCTCAGTCATTATATATAAAAGTATGTATTTGGTATTTCATAAAATTACTTTTATTATGTTCCTGTAAATAAATTTGATTGTTTGTTTATTGTAAATTATTTTATTATTCTAATATGATAGATATGTTTGATTTTGTTTGATTATCCTCGTTGTTAATTATTTAGTTAAAAAATTATGTGAATCCATATGTATAAATATAAAAGATACATAATAAGTGATTAAATAGTTAATTTTTAGTTGCACGTAAAGTATTTTTGTTTTACAATTGTATAACTAAATATTAGGCACAAAAAATTTACATTAAACACCAAAAAAGATATGCACATTTCCTAAAAGAAAAAGTTTAGGAAGCTCATAATTTTTTAGCAAATAAGTAGTCAATAGGCTTTTTCCTTCTTTTTTCTCTCCTCTTTTACCACCTATTATTTCCCTAATTACGCTTATGGGCTCCCTATTAATCCCCTAATATTAATTTCATAACATTACTCTTCCAAAAATTAAAATTGATGTTCTCTTTGAAATATATTATCATTCTATTACTAAGTTAACATAGTTCTACTTTTAAAAAATTATTGGTCTGAAAAATTTTGTAATAACAGGCATTTCTATACCTATAGAGGTGTTTATTTGATTAAAGTAAATTTATATGCACCGATACATTAAAAATATAGACTAATAATGCTTTGTCATTATCGACATCAACATTTTAAAAATAATTATATTAATATTTTTACTGAAATATTTTTATAATTTATTTAAAAAGATCAAAATATCTTTCTATTTAAATATATAAAATATAAGAAGAAGAGGTATAAAAAATTGGGTTTAAGAAAAAAGTATCCCAAGAGCGGTAATTTAAAAGGTAAAATACCTTTTTTTATTCTTCTTTTTAAGATTTTCATTTATAATATTTTTGGAAAAAGAACAAGAAAAACATTTTTAAAACACTTGATAGCAAGAAGGAAACAAGGTCCAACATTTAGGGATATTTCAAGGTCGTTTTCTTATGTCATACAGTTTATTTCATAACAATGACCGTTCAATTTCATTCCACATAGCCATTCCCCCAATCCCCCAACTGAATTAGAGGCAACACGTTGTTAAGTTTGTTAGGAACAAACAAGAATAAGAAAATGAATAGCGTAAAATTGAGGCTGTACCCTGAATGTTAGGATATTCTTGTACCTATCAAAGGCTATCAGTGTGTCATTTTGTATTACTCCTCTACCACCAATCAGCAATCATACATGGCACACTATTTTCGTGCCTCATTTAGAGAATTTGGATATGGATAGCTGGCACATTGCAATTTTAGACTCTGTATTGTTCAATGTTACCGACATTGAATATACTTATCCTAAGTTGTGACAACACTTTTTAGTTTTTGATGGATCCAAAATTTGCAATTTGAGCACTGCATCTCTTTTCTATTAATGAGAGCGAATAACTGCAAACACAGAGTGTACAAGACCCTTTTGGTTAATTTAGTTACAACACCAAAACGCCAAACCCTTTAAAATCAAGAATCGAATTCTCGACGTTTCCATCTTTAATTTCTTCAACTCAACAACAACAATAACAACAATCCCATCTCCACACTTGGACTCTTCCTTGCAAACACACTTTTCTCTCTGCATGGGGGGTGCCAATTCAAAGCTCAAGCTTAATACAGGTACAATTCGCCGGTTTGAAGAGTTTAAAAAACGTAGAAACGCACCCAAGCTTGAAGCTGACAAGGCGCAGGTGAAGGATGGCGGGCATTGGAACGACGATTTTCATTACTCAAACGAAACTAAACCGGCCGAGGAGGTTTCCACCAAAGAGGAAACACCGGTGCATGTTGTAACAGCAGAGAAGCCGTCAAGAGTGGTTCCATTGCCCACTTCTGCAGCCAAACATGTAGCTGTTGAGGAGATGCACGTGGAGAAGGATAGCAAGCACATTGATCATCATGACCAAGAGAAAGTGGAAGTTAGAAATGAGAGCAGGGTAGAACATGTTTACAACCACAACCATCATGATAGCCAAGAAAAAGTGAAAGATTCTCAAGAGAACAATGTAAAGCAGGATGAGAAATATAACAATCATGATGGCCAAGAAAAAGTGGAAGCCTCTCTTGAAAGCAACTTGAAGAAGGATGAGAAACAAAATGATCATGATGATGGCAAAGAAAAAGTGAGTAATGCTATTGAAAAGGCTCCGGAAGATATCATAATCAAGAAAGAACAGACCGAAGAACCAAAGGAAGACCATGAGGAATTTGTAGATGTAAAAGGAAATGTTGATGTAGATGAACATCGTCAAGACTTTGGCATATTTCTACCAGGATCTCCAAGCTTCAGAATATATTGCATTGAGGCCAACAGAGGAAAAGTGGAACAAGAAGAATTATTATTAGAAGAAGATGACGATGAAGACGAGGATTACGAGGAGGAAGAAGAAGGAGGAGGAGTAGGAGGTAAGTGCATAAAGATTGAAATTGAATAGCATAGGACAGAGAAAAGCACCTTCACTGTTTTTCCTTCAAATTTAGATATATTTAAACATAGTGTGTGACAATTACAGGTGAGAAGCAAAGCATTGCCACCGTGCACCAGAAGGCGTACAGCGTTGACTGCGTCATAAGGCCGCCGTCAGAGTCAGACTCGGTTAAATCTACAAGCTTAACCACTGACAGCTTAAATTTTGTAAGCAGTTTACCTTGTTATTTGTTACCACACTTATCTTCTTGAGTTCTAAGTTCTAACCATTCAAAACAAGAACATAATAATAAAACAATTTTGCTGATTCCGTTGTCATTAGGAAACTGGGATTGCTAAAACTGGAAAAGAACAAAGGACAAAGAGAAATGGGAAAAAGGCAAAGAAATTTGGGTCTGCAAAAATGAAGAGACTGTTCAAGGTCAAGTCATGTTACTATCCAACATGTTCATGTGCTGGTGGTGTCCATGAGGGGAGGCGTATGGTTGCTTCAAGAGCAGCAAACTGATTACGAACACTAGGTGCATGTTAGAAAGAATGAAGAAGAAACAATTATCCTACCCTAATAGATTTTATGTAACTACTTCACCTATGTATATGCTATCATGATGTATTAATACCAAATAAAATCAGTCCAGAAAAGTGCACAAATTATACTTTACCGCATTTACACTTCATCTATATAAAAAGCAATTATCATGTTGCTGAGTTCCATGCTTGAATGAAGCCCAAAGGTTCAAAATGCAAAAAGACACCAAATCAAGAACACACAGAACCTCAAACTACATGGGTGAGGCAACAATAGACAAACATTCAAACACTATAATAAAAGCAACAGCAATATTTTGACTGACATATTTACCATTATTAGATCGCAAATCAGACATTAATATTTTAAGAGTGCACCACTGACTTTCAAGATGAATTTTGAAGTCCTCCTGCGAATCATGTATTCCAATAATCTATCAAAAGCTGCAAACCTGCAACTACAAAACAAACACAATAAAAACCACATCACTAACAACATTTTGTTTTATTTTATTTTATTGCTGGAAATGATAACAAAAATGGAGGTCAGCAAAGCAAACCTAGTCAACTGGGAAGGCAGAACTGAGGAACTCCTCATCCTCCCAAAAAATCTGCAGATTCTTGGACTCCATCAAGAAATCAATTGCTTCTTCATCAAACTTGAGCACGAAAGCCAATTTGATCAACTCAGAGAGAGCAGGTACATGATCAACATTCTCAGACAGAACACCAACCGAGATTGCTTCTGAGAAATATGTAGCATATTTTAGCATACTTGCATTTCCGCTACTCCAGTCCATCTTCTGTGTGAAGAACCTTGAGCTTTCCTTTTCCCTTTCCCAACGTATCATCCTGTTTGCCTTCTTAGTAATGACATCCCCTGATGATAATGGCAAACTATAGCTTACAGTGACTGGCTCCATTGTCTCACAGATAGACAGGTTAAGAATGCCTTGAACAGCTTCATGCCTCTTCTCTGCTTCCATTTTGAGGCTAGAACACACAAGAAATCCAAGAATAAGTTTAACTAACCCTTTCACATTGAAAACATTTCTTGGGTCCACTTGGGTGAATTTTCCATCATCTACTACGGATGATTCTTCCTTGAGAATAGACTCAGATATGGTGCGGACACCAATTTTCTTGTACAAGTCTAACAATTCTGACCTGGGCAATGATGCCAAGGTTGGCTTAGGATACCAGACAAATACACCATCTTGCTGAAAAAGATTCTTCAAATGAAGGTTATCAGCAACAAATACATCACCCTTGTCTAGCAGATATATTTGATCAGAGTCTGATGATGTAGCAGGTAGCTTCTTCAAACTCTCAGCAAGGTCGGTCTCTGACTTCTTGGATCTATGTTTTATAAGGTAAGTCCAGAACTTGCAGCATTCATCCTGTGAAATTTTTTCCACAGAACTCTCCCATTCCTTCCATAACTTAATATAATCACGAAGAGATGGCTCACCCCTAACACCCATATCAGAGAAGAGAGAAAGCAAATCTTTATCATAATACTTTTCAAGAACATATAACCTCGAATCAAACAATTCATTCTTATCAGATTTGACACATTCCTTTGGATTGACCCACTCTCCATTACTATCTCCCTTAGGAATCCAAATCCTGTTATCTCCATTCTCCGGTATCCAAGGATGTTCTTTCAAGTACCTGTATATTCGTACAATGGTAGAAAATTCAGAATGTAAATTTATGTTACTAGCAATTAACGAGCACCCCTTCTGAATATCAGTAATAACTCCAATTTCTGAGAGTTCTTTCTTGTACTCTGCAATTTTAGCACCATAAAAATTCTCAGTGATGAAAGGTCCATCTGTTGGCTTAAGAAACGAATTCCACTTCGAATCAAACAGTAGACACTGATCCGGGGTCCTATAACCAGCATGGGTGTTCAACCATTGTTTGGATAATCTGTTCAAGAATTCATCATGAAGAGAATGATCAAGCTGAAGCATTAGCCGAATGCATTCCAGCAAAGATAGGACACTGTCAGGAGTTATGATGGAAGGATCTGACGGGAACCTGACACAGTTAGGAACAAACTCTACACCAAGTTTTAGTTCAGTAATAACTCCCAAAGTCTTCAGCTCCTCCTTATACTCATGTACCCGCATGCCATAACAACTGTCACTGTCATCAATAAAAGGGAGACAAGTAATTGCAGATATTGCTCTCCAATCTGGACCAAATAAAATACAGCCCCTTGGAGACTTATAATCACCAACCCGAGTTCGCAACCATTTGGAAGTACCGAAGACTTCTAAAACCTCTGAAGGAAACTCGTAGTCAGCTTCTTTCACTTGTCTGCAGCACGATAGAAATGACTCAACATGACATCTCTTGAAGTCAGTTTGTGATGCTTTCTGCTTGAACACATCACCAAATTTTTTCGTTGCCTCTTTATAATCAACCACAACTCCGGCTTTCTTCAGCTCTTTCTTATACGAGGATATCTTCCCTCCATAGAAATCACGATCAATTACATTGAAAGTGAACACATCAAGAATGCACCGCCATGCAGGCTCAGGAAAGAAACATTCGCCAGGAGTTTTAAGGCCATTATTAGTCTTCAAAGAGTTGGTTGCTTTTAGTGCATTAATCATTTTGCCGGAGCTCTCAACAGCAGCATGAATACATTCCAGTATCAACAGAACCGCATCTGCCGTCAAAGATTTCAAGTACGGCAGTGATTTCAAGTTGTCTGTTACGACCTGGTAATTATCACGGATGCCAACAACGACACCAAGCAACTCAAGCTCCTGCTTGAAACTGTATATTTCTTCACCGTAGTGAGCTTTGTCAATGAATGGAATATCACTAATTTGCGTTGCAGTTTGCCACTCTGAATCATGCAAAACAGAACCAACAGGAGACCTATAACCCTGGGATGTCTTTAGCCACCTTCCTTGTTTAATGCTGTTCACAAATTGATCCACAGGAAGTATTTTTCCCCTTAGATACCGAATAAACTCAAGTATCAGAAGCACATGGCCTTTACTCAAAGTGAAAGAAGTTGCGTGAGACATAAGTCTTTTACCAATAAAGGTACACGCTTCTTCATAGCTAAACATAACTCCCACTGTTTTCAGTCCTTCCTTGTAATCCAATATTTTCTCCCCATAGAAGTCCTGATCAACTAGAGGAATGTCGACAAGAGCAGACCCCTTCTGCAAAATGATTCCGAGGGAAGAGCCAATTAGGAATGATTGTGAAGGTGGCCTGTATCCATTGACAGTGACTTTTAGCCAGCTCCCTTGCTTTATAGAATTTAAGAACCTCTCAGGTAGATTCATACCCTTAGATTTCAGGTTATGAATCCAATCCAAGAGCAAGAAAGCATTTCCCTTGGTAAGTGGCGTATCTACACCAGAAATTCCATGAAAGGGAGCAGATATGTCCGGAACATCAGAAGCTCCAGCATGTTTACGAAGGAAGTCGAGCAATTGATTCTGACGTGTAGATTGACCTGCATAATGACAAGGATGCAGGTACTCTTCCCCTAACTCAACATAACCATCATTTGTCCATGGATTAGAAACAATGAGGTCTGCCCATTTGCTCCCATTGGCAGGAATAACCACTCCTTCATTGGTCGTTTTCACCCTCCCATAATTGTCCACAAGTGGCATAGAACCACACAGTTCACCTATCTCACGAGGTGTCAAATACCCATTTGAAAAAGAGTGATACAAGAAGTGAGCATATGTGATGACAAATTGGGGACTCTTGAGAGATTTATTCAGAAGATTTGAGAACTTGTATAAACCCAAGGTAGATACATTGACTTCATGCTGTAACCATTCCAACAAGGTTTGTCTGTTGGGGAATGCCCACATTGCTTGCTGTATGCTATCAGGCATAAAGTAACGACAGGACACACACCGAAATTCCTTGTTCCAATCAATTAGCCATGAGATAAGACGAGAATGATTTTGATCAGCTAACAAAACTGTCTTGGGGTTCGGATGCTGTGTGCAGTCATTTACACTGAACTGGGAAATATTGCCATTAGAAGCAACATATTTGATCAGTGGTATGTTTCTCATGCCAGAGCCAGAAAATCTGGAGGCCCAGTTAGTAGCAACAAAAAGTAGAAGCTTTAGATAGACATCTTCTGACACTCCCTCCACAAGATTCGAACTCTGGATGCACTTGGCATACCATTCATTGCTCACTGGTTTGACCCCCAAGAAACTGTGTATTTGGTCATATTTCGCTTTGTCAAAGGATGAACTTAGAATATATCTTCCATGGCTAGATAGATTATGAAAGGTCACTCCGTTTTCGCGAGCACTGGTCAAAATATCCCAAAAAGCTGGCAATAACCTACCAACATCACAAGGCCTGTAAAAGTGCTTCTGCTGAGTGTACGTCTCAATGGGAACAATATTTTCTTGCGCCATTTTTGCTTTGATTTCATCCCTCACAACATTTAATTCTGCGTAGGAAGAGGTATTGACTGGAAGAAACTTAAACATCCGCGGCAAGCTAGACAATGGAGCATCATTTGTTGTAATAACAAGGGTTTTGAATGCATCCATGAAAGCAGTAGGTACACAGCTGAGTATCCCTTGATTCCATTTATCATCCAACAGAATTGTCTCTCTTGAGGAAGCCAGCACAAAATCAGCTTGAATTATGAAAGGAAAGCCGGTCACCATCTCTGTGGGAAGAAATGCATAGACCCCAGGTGAGGTGTTTCCCTTTTGAAGCCTCTTATTGTTGGGAAACGCCAATGTGATAACCCATTCGTCAACATCCATTCTCCTTTCCACTCTATTCTCTGATCTGACAGGAAATTTCTGCTTCCACATGTAGTAGCTGCATTCATTTTCGGAGTCACCATTCTCCTCCTCCGAAAGATGGAGTGTGTAGGACT
>JASCZI010241713.1:74685-93761 GCA_036250425.1 Stylosanthes scabra
TGCGGCTTTGATACCTTAGAATTAATTACATCATCGTCCTTCATTCTCTTAGCTTGATGAGATTTGACAGCTTCAGAACCTTTAGCCATCATTGGGGAGGCATCCCTTCTGGGTATATCCTTTGGGCTGCATGCAGTTCGGCGCATCCGCTTTGATCCATGTTGAGCTCCATCACCTGACTTGAAACTCTTCTGATTTTGAAGTGCCGTAAGGGCGTTATCCCGTTCCATTAGGGCATTATCCCTTTGAGCAAGTGCTTCATCCCTCTGTCTAAGGGCTAAATCACGAGCAGCCAAGGCTTCATTCTTTTCAGATATAGCAGCCTCTAGTTCAAGTTCTAGAATGGCAGCCTGCCTTTCAGCCATAATAGACCTTATTTTTTTATTCATGACTAATGCATTTGGCTCCTTTACTTGATGCTGGTGGGCATCCATATTCCACTGCAATTTAAAATCCAGTATAAATAAATAAATCCAGTAGTGCAAGCTTGAAAAATTAACACCACATATATGCATTATCTTTACCAGGGAATGTGCTCCTCTGTAGTAGTCCATGTCATGCCTACCATTTTCATGTTGGCGGCTGCTATCCATTGCATTCAGATAATTTAGCAGCAAATACGAAAGTTGGTGCCAAGAAGTCAGAGGGTTCGATAAATCAATAATTTCCACATGAAAAATACATCCTGTTATCAAATGACAGCATTAAGTTAATTTCATCTTCGTGCATAAAGCTATTCACTCAGGGGAAAACAAAAATGACAGCATTTTTCCACCAAGTGCAGTAGAAGTGTAGAACTACACAAATAAAGGAATAACAGTGATGAAATAATGCAAATGTGAGAGACAATTGGTTTTTCGCCAAAAGCACAGCAGGTGTTAAAGGCCATCAACTCAAGTGAAATTCTTAAAAAGCTGTAGTGAAAAAGATTTCATGCAATGTGTCATGGCATCCATAAAACAACTCCTTCAACAACTGAAATAGCATCAAGTTGCCTAATGGAAAGAAGGAAGAATTACATGCTGCTCAGGTATGGTGTATTTCTAGTTTCTACCCTAAATAAATGAAAAAAAAAAAAAGCAGCTTTCCTATTTAGTCTTTTCAGTACAATCAAATCCAGAGACACAAATTTCTCAGGAAAAGAAACAAGCAAAACAAATAAGTATAATGGGCATTTTGGGATCTCAGACGCCAGAAAGAAACAGTTAATTGCATAGTCGGAGTTTTAAGAGATACAGCAGCAATGAAGCTAATGAGTGGTGTTGTCCGTGTGCAATAACGTAAAGAGCAAATAGCTCTCATCACAAATCACAAAAACACAATTAGTGCATAGTGATAGAACCCCATTCTCAACAACCGAGTGATCCTAATCCTATGGCAAAGATTAGAATAGAAGCTTTAACAAAATAAAAACGCACAAAGGTAATATTTTGATCAAGATTGCAATAGGCAAGTGAAAGAAAGCAAGTTTCCTAGTTACAGTACAATAAGTGGTTTCAGCAACTTGTGGATCAAACCATTTTGGTGGGAAATGTTGAAACTAATCTTTTTGGAACTAAAACCCTTCAACCAATGAGCACAAGAAGAAGAAAAGCCTTTGAATTTCATTGATGAAACAGAGAGAGAGAGATAGAGAGAGAGAGTGGACGAAGATACCTAAGGAGAATAGGACGACGTCGTTGAAGTGTGCTGTGCGCCTCTGGGAGCGTTTCACTTTCACCGCTCGGTCGTCAAATTCACACCTTCGCCTTCCACTTCAAATGCACTCGCTCGCTACTCACTCACTCTCTCTCTCTCTCACACATACACTCTCTCTCTCTCTCCCACCTTCTCCTCAGTCCTCGTCTAAACAAAACTACGTCGTTCCATACCCGCTTTTGAGTAAATAAATTATTTAACATTTTACAACTATAATGCAATACTTTTTAGTTTATTTAGTCTTTTAACAAAAAAATTTCACCTAAAATTATTAGATCATAATTTAATTAAATATATTAAATTATTTAATAACTTTTAATAAATAATTTTATAAATTGACTGTAATTGAGTATTAAAAAGAAAAAAAAATTGCACTTATTACAATTTTCAAAAGACAAGACTCGAGTCAAGAACACACATTCATAAATTCAGCGGAGCAGTATTTTACTTTTGTTTTTTTTTCTTTTGGATTTTATCAGAAGAAAAAGAGTAAAATAGCAAGTGAAATTTAAAAATTCATATTTGTGATTTTAGAAAAATAAATAATAAACAGGTTGAAAAATTCTAAGACATAACAAAAATGAAATAGATAACACTGGTATTATTATTATTATTATTATTATTATTATTATTATGTACTGATAAAATAATGGAATACACACATTAGTGTCTAATAATAATAAGAAGAAGATGAAGTTTAATTTGAATTATTGTCAATATAAAATATTTCTACAATTATTTAGTTATATTTGTTTTAAAATAATTATTTATGTAATTAATGTAAAATGTAATTATTTCCACTAATATAATTTTATATAATTAATTACATGTATAAAATTGTTTATTAAACTACTGGCCACTAGGAGTTCTAGGGGAAAAAAGAAGAAGAAAAATTGGGTTATTGGGATTTCGGAGCGATAGATGCCTAGATGGGTAAGGCCTTGCATTTGGCAGAGCTTGCTCTTAGAGCCTAACAGAAAGTACAAATTCCATGGGCTATGCCAAACAATGAGGCCCACTCTTGTGTCTCATAAACATAAACCACTGTATATTCGATTATTCGTTTATCTTCTCTTCTCACATAGTCTCAATCAGTATCAGTATCAGTATCATTACTATCATCCGTCCTTTTCTTTGCCTAGGTTGAATAATTATTAATTACCTGGTGTAAGCCACTTAACCGCTGATATAGACTCATAACTACCACATAACCAAACAACAATAGCCGGCCACTATCCCTTATTTATTATACATCTTACTTTTGCTTGAATTATCGCCATGTATTTGCAAGGTTAGTAAAGTAATAAAGTAATAATAGTTTGCCTTGTGTTGGGTTCTGTCTCTGGCATCAACACTCAAATGTGAACTCACACCTAAACTAAAACCTAATCCTTTTCCACATAGCCGCGTTGCACTTCTTTTTATTAGCCTTCGTTATGTGATTTCTTTTACATCTGTAAAGACAAGCAACATTATTTATGTGTGTGCCAAGTGTGAACCTATCAATTTTGGCATTGCAACTCTAAAAACACTTTTCTTTACTTTTTTTTTCCCAATCTTTTTGGTCAATGCATGTACTATATGTTATGTGGGCCGCTAGAACGCCATCTCAGTTTTTACGCGCTACCGCGAAATTTCCACGATTTTCACCATCTTCGTCTTCCTTCTTAATTATATTTTAAGTTGAAGTCTATTATTGCTTTGCAGACACTTCTTCAAACTGGAATTATCGGAACTCGTAACTGCATTTTCAGCTGAGTAGTTATAGCAATAACAACTTTACCATTATTTTATGAAACCCACCGCTGAATTCTAAAGATTCGCATTCCCCCACACATAGCTGTCCTAGTAGACTAACATAACATATTATGTGTCAATATCGATTAGTTAAGACTTACGACTATGACAACTAACGTAGCCTCTTGGAAATTCACCATATAATACCACCTTAACTATATAATCCAACTCACCCGGACTTAGTCCCCTAACAAAATTCTCTCTTTTTTTTCAACTTCAAAACCCTGAATCCAAGAGTATTAAGGTAGTGTTCAACAACCATGTAGTGTCCTTATTTGTTAAGGAGTACTTTCATGAGCCTGAAGAGATTAAGGTAGGGTCCTTATTTGTTAAGGCAACGCCCAACCAAGTTGCAATAAAGGCAACCCCATAGGCATATAATGCAGGGTCCAGAGCTAATGCACATGGCGGTCACAACAAAGTGGCACACCTTTCTAATCAAACAATAAGTTCTAAGGAAACAAACAACCACTAATAAAAGATCAGAATAAATACACACGCATGAGATGAACAACATGATGAACTCAACCCAGTTAGATCATGACCCTTATGAACACAATTACTAACATATCATAAAATTAACTTAAAAATAAACCCACCAGATATACACACTTGCAAAAACTAAAAGCAAAAAACAAAACAGATTAGATAAAAAAAAAAAAAAAGGAACTGAACAAAAACTATGATACATACAGAGAGAGAGAGAGAGATGAATGAATCAAGTCCTTCGTTATTATAATCCTATAGTAAGTGTTTGTCTGTGTGTCATTGCTGGATTCATCAGTAGCTTTACTTTTTACCTTTTAGGGTCTGGCAAAAACACCCCAAATCTTGGCACGACCAAGGCTTTCTAGTAACTTGTTGGCACCATGGACATCCATTTCCACGAGCTTCTGAGTGTAAACACAAGCACCAGCGGCAACCATCTGCTTCTTACACTTCTTTGAATGAACCAGCAATTCCAGCAATGCCACCGGGTACCTCTTATCCAAACCCACCACCGAAGGGTTCAGCAGCTGAACCGCACTCACAATCCCTCTCTCGTCCTTCCCAAACACTCTCCGATTCCCTGCATGCATCAGCATCACCGACAATGCTTTCGCACCCGCCTCCTTCTCCTCCGCGCTCTTCCCATCCACCAGCATCTTTATAAGGGGGCTAACACCGCCGCACTCACCCAACTCCTTCCTCGCTTTTGCGCTCTCCAAACACATACCATATACGGCTCTACCTGCTGCAACTCTAACCGCCATAACCCCGGACCCCAAAGCTCCCACCAACCGCGGCACAACAAACCCATCGGAGACAACAACGTCAGCCACGCGCGAACACGAAGCGAGATGACCCAGAAAATCAATTGCCACCTCGGGGCTCCGACCCGACTCCCAGAAATTCTTCAATGTCTCCAGCCCACCTTCCCTAACCACCGAAAGCTTCAAGCTTTGGTCCTCAGATATCAAACCACAGAGGCAGGCAATGGCGTTCTCTTGCGCCAGCGCAGTTCCGGAAGAAGCGAGACCCAAGAGGACGAAAACAGCGTTTTCTTCTACGAGATTCTCCTTGATCTCGGCGAACCGCGATAAATTCCTGAGAACGCCGGCGGCGGAGGCTTGAGAGCCAGGGGTGCCAGCTTGGCAGATCTCCAAGAGAGACGAGATTCCGCCGCGTGAGCCTATGGCCCTGGCGTTCTCCTTCGAGTAACTCAGCGCCTGAAGCGCTATGCAGGCTTTCTCCTTTGCGAATCCGCTTCCGGAATCGAGGACTCGTAAGAGGTGGTTGAGGAGGAGCAAGCCCTCGGCGGCGAGGACGGGCTTGCTGGTGTCTATGGTTGAGATTCTGGCGATGGCCGCAACGGCTTTTTCCTTTGGCTCAGAGGAGGTGGAGTGATCCAGTGTGCGGACGAGCACCGGGACCACACCCTGCGCAACCGCGATGACGACGTTCTTGTCGTCCTCGTGAAGAAGAGAAAGCAGGGAGTCCATGGCGGAGTTTCGGGAGTCGGGTGTGCCGATTTGGAGGCGGGTGATGAGGTTCCTGGATTGGGATCTGAGAGAGTCGCGGGGGTTGGTAGAGAGAGCGGCTTGGTTGTCGGTATGGGTGCGGGAGAGGATGGTGGAGTCGTTGAGGTGGCGGTTGAGGTTGTCGAGGAGGGAGTGGAGGTCGCTCTGTGTCTTGAGCTTGCCGTTGGGGGGGTTGGGGGAGTGGCAATGTTGTCCGAGTGAGAGTGCTTGTTGGAGGGTTTGGGAGAGAGAACGGAGGAGATCAATGGTGAGTGGATTTGATGCTGGGAAGTCTGAGTCAGAGAGGTGGGTTTGAAGGTTTGTGAGTGTGGCTGCGATGAGTGACCACTTTCCCTTGAAGCTCTCCATCGATGGGATTTCTTTGAGCAGCGTCGAAATTACTTGAATGCACTCCCTCACACTCACAGTCACCGTCACCCCCTCCGCTTCCCCTTCGGATTCTGTTACTTTCATTCTTCCAGATTCACGGCTCCAGACACACACACACAAGAAGGAGAGAGCGAAAAGTGGTTAGCTTTAGGGTTCAGAGAAAGAGAGAGAGAGAGAGAGAGAGTAGTAAGCAAATGGTTTCCGTAAAATTAAGGAGACACAAGGTGGGTGCGTGGTTCACACTTGACACCCGGTATCCATAGTTTTGTTATGTTGGAGTGCAGCTAATAATAAAGTGCGAATCCCCACCGCTATTACAGAGTTATTATGGTCAATTAGTCAGCGCCAAGCCCAACCTGCCACAGTGCCACTGCCAACCTCTCTAACACAAATACTCATATTCATACTGTAATACATATGTATTTTCATCTTTCACAATATTTCATTATTTATAAACATTTTCTAATTTTTATGTATAAATAAATAAACATTTTAAGTTAAGAGATAGGGGGGCAAGCTAGGAAGCAGTAGATGTACCTTTTTTCAATAATACCAACCTTTATGAGCTTCAATTCAACACACTATGTATTCACCTACTTTTTGTCTTTTTCCTCCTCCTTCATCTTTTTCTTCATCAAACTTTTGTAACTAATTTCATAAAGTTTTTATTTTTATTTTTAAAATTAAGTTTACTTTTTTTTTTAAAAAAATGTGAATACATAATTTATCAAACATAAAATAAAAATATTTATAATTTGCAAAAAAAAAATTACAAAACCAAACATGGATTCAATTATTTCCTTTCTTTATTGGTGTTACCTTTTTTTTATTATTGGAGTCCGCCGAACTAATGGATCTTGTTAACAAAAAGTCATGTACTAATCCAACTCAAGCATATATATAGTTTCATGTAACAAAGCAACCATTCATTTATTCAATTTGGAAATTCCAACAGAAAAGTTATGTTAAGAAAGTCCGTAAGTAGGTTGGTGAATTTTACGGCGAAAATTGAGTGATGCAGATATGAATATGATCGCACCAAACAATAATATCTTTGGAGTCAACTTTTCAGAATTAGCTTTCTCAGTTTTAATGGTTCCCTTTAATAGCCCATGAACTTGCTAAATGGAGTAACATGCACATAATAAGCCGCATGGACTGGCCCCTCTTACTATTAACTTCACGTGATTTCATTTTCACTTTAAATATCTATATTTATTTTTTATTTTTAAGTCCTTCTTGCATTGCACTGATATATGAAGTCAATTAATATTTTTAGAACAATAATGGTATAAGGACAATTCGTGCTTACACAGTGTTAAGCCTTACTTAAAGTTCTCAGTCTTTTGGAAATCTGGTTTTAACAGAAGCAATTCTCTCTTTTTATCCATAATTGTATTGTATTTTTAACTATGCCAATAGTTTTATCTTTCAGTAATAATTTTCCTTATATTTATTTACAATAAATCTTACTAATGAATGCCTTATTAAGTTATTAGTTTATTATGCCAATAATATTCTTAAAATGGAGAGACAATAATAATATATCATCATATTGTATGAGTATCTCTTACGACTGGTTCACATAATCTTGCCATGTTAGTCACATGAGAATGATGAGATATCTACCAAAGGAATAACATGATATTATTGATTATTAACAAGCATCTAATGTTATTATATGAAACAAAAAACATTTAAGGTCCTTTTTTTCCTTTCGTAAGTGATGACTTAAGAACATGACATTTCTGTATAATTATAAGAAAACCTAATAAAGAAAATATTAGATAAAAGCAAACATATTTTGTGTCTTAAACCAAATCATTAGAAGAGTAATCATTTAAGAATTTAATTAGAGAGGTATAACAATATTCTTCTAACTTATTCACTCGCAAGATTGAGAGCTGAAATAATAGTCTGAGATTTAATAAGACATGTGTCTATTATTAATTATTAATTAAGAAAGAACAGTATAAAATTTGTGTGGGTCGAAATGGAAAACGAAAAACAGAGGGAAGAACCGATACTTTAGTACATTTTGTTATAATTTAATTTAATATGCTCTATACCAGTCATCAGTAATAATTTAGTTTAGTACATCTTCCTAGTAGCTTCTTAATTGACATTATTATTTGTATCCGTAGATACAAAAACTTCATAAAGTTGAATGCACGTGATATGCTAATCAATAAAAAGAGATAAATGCATGTGAATACCTGAAAATATATATACACATACTGTCTTAATGAGAAAGCTTGGAATAATGAATATAGCAGTAGTTGGGAATTAGAAGTTAGAACTATATACTTGCAATCACACAGTTGAAATTTGAAAATATTCTTGATGAACTCAAAATGATATTCTTAACGGAACAAATTGAAATTGCATATTACACATATAAAGAGCGACAACTTTTCAACATCAGAAAAGAGCAACGCAAAAACAGTGAAATGTGTTGACAAAACATGAATAGCTGATTTAAACATCAGCATGCAGTTGACTCTGCCATTTTCAACATTATTGATATGATGATGAATTGAAAAACTAATAAATAACTGGTCCCTCCAGCTCCAATAAGTTCTCATCAGAACAGATTCTGTAAGCTCTATATTTTTTACCTGACATAATTGTTCATGGGATAATAGTTTGTGGTAATATCATAACAAGATATGATGGTTTGGGCTGAGAAAAACTCAATCCAAAGGAAGAAGAAATTTTAAGCCCCTGGAGAATACATACATACAAGTTAATAGTGACTTAATAAGATTATGGTGGATCAGTGGATGTATTTCTGCATAGTAATATGTTTAGCTAGAGATATGTTAATCTTGAATCGTGCCAAACTATGACCAAGATAATAAAGCACATAGTGGTATTGCCTATGTACTTCTATTTTTGCCTGGAGACATAAGTTATTTTCTACATTGACTATTAACCTCATTCGCCATGGATCATATTGCATATATGGTTGAAACAGAACATGTCTAAATCCTATCTGTATTGATATTATACTTTTGTCTAATTTAATGTTTCTAGTATACGCTATTAAAAGAAGTAAAAGTAATATACGACTTATTTGTAAAAGTTTTATTCAAAATAACGAACTCTAATCATTTGAATACAATTATATGGTTGTCTCAAAATATTCCCCTAATTGCATGATTTCTCTTCATGTTGCTTGATAATATAGTATATATATTTGATAATTGATAACACTTGATATCCAAATGGGTCTACCTTATAGTATATATTCGCAACTTGTGATGATTAAAGTCTGGGTAACTATCATGAAATGGCAAAACAAATATAGTCTATGCATGATGTTTAATTATGTCCTGTAGATTGGTAATATAGTTTCTAATTTTCCACTTAATTTACCCTAACAAGTTGTATTCTATAGAGAATCAAGGAAACTAAAGCTGGAATACCAAGAAACTAGACTGAATTCTCATAATGCCATGGTTTCCCAATTCAACCAAAACATAGGAATCAAATAAATATTTATTGACTAATAAGATAAGAATTTAATTTCCATGCACCGTTAGTGTAAAAGAGTTTTACACATACATTCAATCAAATTCATGCATTTTTACGAAAATTAAACTCTTTATACCCTCAATGCATCAAAATTAAACTAATAAGATAAATACCCTAAAAATAAATGTAACAAGATAATAATGGACTAGTTCAATCAACTCTCCAAGCTAATCAAGGAAGGAAGTTATTGTGGTGGGCAAACTAAGCTGTCATTGTGAAGAAAAAAGGCCCTAAACATTCCTACAGGAAAGGGGAGGGCATCGCTTGAGCTAGCAATGAGAGGAGAAGAGAGGGCAGCAGCACCAGCTTTTTGCAGAACGAATCTTCCATCAGGAAGCATTAGCAAAAGGACATCATGTTCGGAGATGGAAAAGGTTGTTAAAGGAATATTGTATGTGTGAGGCCAGAGTTTGTATATGTGAGACCAGTGTTGGAGGCGCGAGATCATCATCCAGGATTCCCTAACTCCATATTCCTTCATTATCCACACGTCAAAGACAGTATTTTTATGGTCTATAGTAAAACAAAGACAGTTCCTTAACACTTGCAGCTCTGGATCACAAGTATTGTCGATGCTGCCACTCAGACGAGGCAACAACACTTGCCCAAAACTATCATTTGCCAAGTCCAACGAAAGAATTACCCATTTATCCTCGTTACCACCACCACTCAGCTTTGCCATCCAATTCAGAGTGCCCGTGCCACTCACGAATTTCCCAATGTACCCACACAAACCAACTGGGGGATAAGGAAAACCGGGACCCACGGTGTAAGAATGTGCACCAAATGTATAAATTAGAGTGGAAACTTGTCCTAAGGCTGATACAAGCTTGTATTTGTCATGCACGTGATCATACCCAAAACCATAATAAGTGAAAGATCCTAAGTCAATTCGAAACCATTTGGACATGGTTCCGGTGCAAGGATTCCACAGTAGGAGACTACAACTTTGAAGATGATGCAAGCACAGCAAACCATTGCAGGAGCCTATAATAAGGAGAGCTCCAATAGGAAAGTCCACATGGAAGCTAACGACTTTGGTAATGGCTGATGGGGTGTTGAAGAGAGGTTGCATGGGCAAGAATCCAATTCGGCAGTGGTAGTAGTGCCAATTGGCATAGACCAGACGCCAGGGTAGATAGCGGTTCGCTGATGAGTGTTGACGAAAGTTGTCGATGGCGAATTGGGGGTTAGAGATTATGGTTCTCCAAGACTTACACACACGCTTGAATTGAAGAAGGGCCCTCACTGGAAGCCTCAGCAGGATTTACACCAGGATTTCGTCTGGCAGCGTGGGCAGTGGTGTTGGAGAAAGGGGATTGGTGTCATTTGCCGTGTTTCTGAGTAGGTTACACCTCCCAGCAACACTATCACTCCGCCACAAAACCCTATTTCCAAAGTACTCAGTCCAGGTTAAAAAATTCGCCATCAGGAGAAGTCCAGCGAATAGGTCGTTTACAATTTTTTAAAAAATAGTTTTATATTCTGATGCAAGCAGAACGTAAGAATTTGAGTTTAGTTTAGTTGCTGAAGGCATACGCGGAGCTCACATTTTAAAATGTAAAGTAAAGTATGATTTATATCCTAAAGTTTGTTCAAAGTTTTAAAAATATTTTTTAGGTTTAATTTGATTCAATTTTACACTTAGCCTTTAAATTAAATTTCAATATTATCCTTTCAGTTAAATTCTTAACAGTCAAGTGTTAGTCAATACTCATTTTTCCAATTTTACCCCCAAATTTCAATGTTATCCCTCTCCTTCTCCATCCCCCTTTACTCTCTTCCCAGTTCCCAAACCCCACACCAGAGACGCCACCACCACAATATACATCATCAATTCATCATCTCTTCTTTCCTCCGGCTGTCGCCACCTCTATATGCCATCGTCATTGCCTTAGCCGCTGCCCTCTACCTTCCGCCCTCTGCCTTCCGCCTCTTCCTCTCCATTCACTTGAGGAAGATGAACAGAATTGATGCGCCGGCGGAGAAGATAAACGAATCTATTGTAGCATAGAGACGACGGCGAGACGCTCACGACGGAGAAAAGGCAAAAGGCGACTGACGACGGAGTAGAGGTTGTTGTCACCCTCCAGATCTGCTGCTGCATCACGACCTACCTCTGCCTTCGCCCCCGCCATCATCTTCTAGATCTGCCTCCTGTCCCCACTCTGCCTCTGCATCAGCTTCCAAATCTGCCGCTATGTCACTGGGGCTATGTACCACCTCTGCATCTGCAATTTTTGAAGGTGAAGAGTGTGTTTCATGGTGCAAATGGGTGCAGGAAGTGTAGCAAGAACAAGCTTGGGAAATTTTTTTTAATATGGTACTGCCACGGGTGCTTTATCTTAATATTGGAGAGTGTTGGTCTATTTAGTGAACTAGAATTCTATGCGCGGTATTTTTCCGATCACACTTTAATGAATTTTATAAATTTGTATTTTAAAAAATGCCTAACTCTATCACTTATAATCTAACTCATAAATCATACATCTTATAGTTCGGTTTGGTAATGTTGTGGCTCTCAAAAAGCGGCTGAGAGCTCTTTGTGCTCTCAAAAAGCAGCTGATGGAGAGTCACATGATGAACGTTTGGTAAAATAACTCAAAATTGCTCTCAATAAGCAGAAGCCACACATATCGCGTTTGGTAAATCTATTTGATAGTTGCTCTTAAGGTAATAAATTACTATGACGACCTTTTTATTAGTATGTGATTCATTAATATAAAATTAAATATAATTAATGGAGGATAAAATTGGTTTTTTATTAAAATCTAAGATTAATTCGTCATTTTGCTTTTTGAGGAGCGAGAGCCAGAGCCAGATTTGAAAAGCTACTCTTGAGGGCTCTCAAAAGCACCCCCGGCTCTCAAAAGCCGGGAACAAAAACTCCTTGACTTTTTGAGTTACTAAACGCAAAAAGGTGGCTCCTGCTTTTTAAGAGCAGGAGCACTTAGTCGAAAAGCTTTACCAAACCCACCCTATATCATACAGGCTATATCAAAACTGACTCACATTGACCCTAAAAATCAATTCCTGAACCTTAAATTCTAAACCCTAAACCAGAGACTCTAATCCATACGTTGCAACCCGTAAACCATAAATCTTAAACACTAACTGCCTTAGACCATAAATTCCTGCAATCTCTATATACATTGCATTCTTATTATAAAGAGGGAATTTTTAAATATATGTTATAACTATTATAATATAATTATAAATTTATAATTGAAAAATAGAATTTTTATTTATTTGTCTTTATTTATTAATTTTTTAATTTTTAGATTCTTTCTAAAAAATAGTATAATATTATTATTATATTATAACTAATTTAATATAATTATAAATTTATAATTGAAATCATGCACCCTATACCATATACCCTATACAAAAATTAATTCACATTTATCCTAAAAATCAATTTCTGAACCCTAAATTCTAAACCCTAAACCATAAATCCTAAACCACAGATCCTAACCCATACGTCGTAATCCATAAACCATAAACCCTAAACATTAACTATCTTACTTAGATCCTAAATTCTTGCCATCTCTATATATAGTGCATTATTATTATAAAGAGGAGATTTTTAAATACGTAAATAATAATAATATAACATAATATTATTATTATCTTATAACTACTATAATATAATTATAAATTTATAATTGAAAAATAGAATTTCTATTTATTTGTCTTTATTTATTCGTGTTTTAGATTTTCTCTAATATTTTTCAAATTCAAAATTTATTATTTTAAAATTTTAGTGTTTCTTGTTTTCATTGTTTGAAAATTATCAAGTAATTATGCTAGACACTTGTAAAGCCATGAAACTTAGTGCTCTCCTTTTAATAAAGAGAGAGTGTGTTTCTTGTCTTCATTACTTGACACTTGTCAAGCAATTATGCTAGACACTTGTTAAGCAATGAAGCTTAATGCTCTCCTTTTAAATATAGGTAGATAACTACTATAATATAATTATAAATTTATAATTGAAAAATAGAATTTCTATTTGTTTGTCTTTATTTATTCGTGTTTTAGATTTCCTCTAACATTTTTCAAATTCAAAATTTATTAGTTTAAAATTTTAGTGTTTCTTGTTTTCATTGTTTAACAATTATCCAGCAATTATGCTAGACACTTGTCAAGCCATGAAACTTAGTGCTCTCCTTTTAATAAAGAGAGAGACTGTTTCTTGTCTTCATTACTTGACACTTGTCAAGCAATTAAGTTAGACACTTGTCAAGCAATGAAGCTTAATGCTCTCCTTTTATAGATAGGTAGATATGGGGTGTGTCTTCATTGATATTGGGTCACAGGAAATCGTCTATGACGATGCTAATATTTATTTGTCTTCTTGCACAATTCGTCAACAACGAAGGGTGTGTTTTTAAATTTTTTTAAAAATCAATGTAAGAAATACGTAGGTGACGACTTGCATTAAAAAAACTAATAATAAAATAAAAAAAAGAAGACGTCCCAGACGTATTCCCTTTTCATAATATAAAAAATTTTATTTGTTATTATATAAATACGAAATAGATATTCTTTAGATGCAAATTGAGGGACTCAGCAGCTCACTTCCTTCTTGACAATGCTGGTGTGCTTCGTCGTCTGGTAACATCTTCTTGTTTCTTTTTTTTAATTTATTAGAGTTAGAATGAAGGTGGAGTTGAATATTAAAGTGTATTATGATAGGCAGATTATGTCTCAAACACAAGAAGGTGTAATATTTATGTGTAATAATCCATGTTTTTTAGTTGTTTCTCCGGTAATATTATTTGAAGAGCTTAAGAATGTCATTTGTCAAAATGTAGAGCCTAATATGATGAAAATGGTTAAAAGTATTTTATATAGGCGTCCTATTTTAGTATTTGGTGGATTAATACAATTTCAGACCATGTCTATTATGGATGATGTAAGTCTGCAACAAATGATTTCAATCCATTTAGATAGCATGGCATATATATATCTGTGATCGAATTGTACGTAGAGTTTGAACAAATACCTTATGTCGTTGGAGCGGTGGAAGAGGTTCAGCTGGAGATGGAGTTTCTAGTTTATGACAGCGATAGTGAAGAAGAATTTGAAGGCAATTATGAAATTTCTGAACCAAATGAAGAAGATGTAGTTGAACATGATATTGAGTCAGATGTGGTGGATGTCGCAAATGCGCTTGCGAATGAACTGCTTTTTCAGGAACCATCCTTCATGCGTGCTTTGGATGTCGATGCTTTGAATGCACTAGAATTTGCGGAAGACATGAACCCAGGTATATAGATAGAGAATAATATATAATAAATCTAATTCACCTTTAAGTTAATAATTGATGTGGATAATAAATTTTGCTATGTAATGAAGCATTAGTATTTGATTTGTAAATCTTTTAATCAAAAATAGAGTTTTCAATTTAGCAAGGATACTATCGTTGTTGGAGTAACGAACATGTGCCTATTATTATTATTATTACCTGTAATGTAGTTATTATTATTATTATCATCTCTTAACTTATGTCACGAGAATTCTTACTGAAGTTAGTAGTTTTATATGTCAAGTAGTGTGACTATTTGTAAAGAATGTAAGTAAAGATAAGTAAATGAGAAGTAATTAAAATTTAGGGTTTGTTTAAATGTTGTAGTATTATGTGTGAAGAATTATTTCTTAATGAATATGGCAGTTGTTTTTTTCATTTTGTAAAAAAAAATATATATATTTATTGACGTTTAATTTTAAATTAGGCGTGTTGGTTTTGATGTGGCAGGTTCGTCTTTTGTTACGGATGGGGAATTTGCTATTGGAATGGAGTTTAATTCTAGAGAGGTCGTGATAAAAACAATCAAGGAATACACCATTTGCAGAGGAGTGAATTACTGGGTCCGTGAATCTAAACCGACTACATTTTATGCACAGTGTGTACAGTATGGGCCGAATTGTGATTGGCTTATAAGAGTGAGCCTAATAAAAAAAAAAGTTTTGTTGGGTGGTAAGACGGTATAATGGTAGCCACACTTGCACTCGAGCAACAATTTCTCAGGAATAAGATTTGTAATTGCAGAGGTCCAATCAAAGTTCAATTACACAGTAAGCTACCGCAAAGCATGGATAACTAAACAAAAGGCAGTGGAAAAGATCTTCGGGGGTTGGGAGGCCTCTTATGAGGCATTATCAACGTGGTTTGAAGCGATGGTACAAAAAGAACCCTCAGCCAGTGTGGAGTTTAAAACGGCACCCGCTTATCGTGGGGATGACTTGGTTCCTGATGTGAGAATATTACGTAGAGTATTTTGGAGTTTTTATCCTTGCATTAGGGCATTCAGATACTGCAAGCCGATTGTACAAGTAGATGGCACACACTTGTATGGAAAGTATAAGGGGGCTCTGTTGGTTGCAGTTACTCAAGATGGTAACAATAACATTGTGCCTATTGCGTTTGCCATTGTCGAGGGCGAGACAGCCGATGCATGGTACTTTTTTCTGCACCATTTGCGAACACATGTTGTGACAGGAGATGGTATAGGCCTTATCACGGATAGGCACCAGTCTATTATTTCAGCAGTAGCTCGTTGCAATGGAGCTTGGGAGCCCCCACGGGCCGTTCACATGTTTTGCATCAGGCACATTGGATCAAACTTCCTAAGGGAATTCGGAAATAAGTACCTACATAGGCTTCTGGTCAACTTAGGTAAGGAACATTTTCTAATTTTTAAGCTAATGAATGGTTATTGAAGTTAAGTTGTTACTTCTTTGTGTATGTGTCCAATGCCTTTTTTTTCGCTATCATTTGCAGGCTATTCCAAAACAGTGCGTGAATATGAAACACGTTACCAGCGGCTAAAGGCGAGCGGTGAGCATTACACTCAATGGTTGGACAGGATCCCCCGGGAACAACATGCTTTGGCATATGATGGTGGTCTTCGATGGGGCCATATGACAACTAACCTAGTGGAATGTATCAACGGTGTGTTGAAAGGTGCGCGAAGTCTTCTAGTTACCGCCATTGTGAATGCGACATTCTACAGGTTAAATGAGTTGTTCACTAGGAAGAGGTTTGAGGCAGAGTCTCGAATTTGGGCTGGACAATCTTTCTCCGCATTAGTTACTCAAAAGCTCCATGAAAACCAGCAAGCCTCTGGAAACATACTAGTGAATTGCTTTGATAGACGAAATCAGGTGTTCGAAGTCCGAGAAATGCCCAGTGGCGTCGAGTATGCGGTTGACTTGCGCACTCGACGTTGTGATTGTGGTGATTTCCAGGTGGACAGGATTCCATGCCGACATGTGCTGGCATGTTGTGCTAACCAACGCCTTGATTGGCAGGTATGTGTTCATGATGTCTATCGAATGGATCAGATCCGTAAGGTCTACAGAGCAAGGTTTCAACCATTAGGTAACCCGTCTACATGGCCAGTCCATCAAGGCCCAAGGTTAGTGCCTAATCCTGTATGGATGAATCATTAAATTAAGATCAATTTGACGTGCATTAACGGTGCGGTGAACACCGTCTTCACCAATACCTCACCCGCGAAAGCTACGGCTAAAATCAAGTGATTGCCTGGCCGCAGAATGGCCAGAAGCGACGGGAGCACTGAAGTGAGAATCAACGGACAAACGACCTGGTCTAGTACGATTAGGATGTTGCGGGCCCACCGGGCCTTCTTCCATTACCCTTGCTCGTTGTGCCATATCAAAATCATTTATCATGCTATACCATGCATTAAATGTATGCTCGTCCATTTGCTCAGATAGCCATGGAGCTATACTATGCATGAATTCGGGATAGGAGGAGAGGTGGCGTGATGCGCTTTCAGGTAAATAGCTATGCTGCGGGATATTGCCATATTCTGGGCACATTGACTCTCATGGTTGTTCTAGGTGAGGAGGAGGTGTCTGTGTGGGGATTGGTGAGCCGTGTGGTGGTGAATCTTGTTGTTCAGATTGTACCGGTGGTTGCTTAGGATCACTCAGTGGTGCCTGTTGCGCTTGATTTGCAACATAGTCAGATAGATGCAAGAATTTATTGTATTCCGCATTGTGCCAGTTGACATATTCCTCCACAGGCACGTCTGAATGGTTATTATTAGGGTGCAATAGTGGTACTCGATTCATCCACTCACCTATCCAGTCATTATACTCAACGCCCCAATTTTTTATCTTTGGACCTGTCAAGCATTCATTGTGATAATTCCCCAGATTTCGTGGGTTGCTAGGTTTGTCTTGAGTCATCCCAAACTGCCTCAAGACCCTGTTGATCGGACACCACTCAATACACTCAAATGAAATTAGGGGCGAAGGTGCACTCCACAGTTCTGCATGGGTGAAGATGTCGTTAGGAACAAGATTTGCACCGAGCCGGTACTCATCGTACGGTGTCCACAGAAACTGAAAAAAAATAAAACATCTACGTCAGTCTATAGAAATCATAGTAAGAACCACATGTAACTTTTATAATATTATCCAATAAATTTCAGCGGTCAGAAAACCATCGACGTACATCGTCATTAGTAATATTATCCAAATTTCCCTATAGTGATGGAGTGTGCAACGCCTCTATTCGTTATTACGGGCAACCCAATTTACCCAGCTGATGCATCCAAATGATTTATCAATAACTGTTCATCCAAAAAGAATTAATTATTACATGACTTAATATAAATGTTTTTACCGACGCGCCAGCGGGAATGATGGTGCGCTCAGAACCGGGGCGAGGATTGACATTCTCTCCCAAGCCCATACAAGCAAAAGCACTAGAGGGCCGTCCATATCGCCACAATCAAACGCTGTGGCTCTGTATAGAGCTCTATAAAGATGGGCAAGACACGCACTACCCCAACTATAGGCACTTATCTGAGTAACGTCGCGAAGAAGGGGAAGAAATTTTGAGTGTACATGAGAGGAAGACTTGTCACAAAATAGAGTTGTACCTAACAATTCCATAATGTGCAACCTTAGATACCTATTAATTGAGTGTTGATCATCCAACCTAATAGAGCATTTAACCATACGGATCCAACTTAACTTGATGAAACTTCCCTTCATATCATTGTCACTAGGTTTCACGCCAAAATTAATGATACACTTCTTTTATAGCATCCGGATTGCTTCCAGTCCAACCTGTCACTGGGAATCCATCTGAACTTAACCCAAGGATAATCGCAACATCCTGTAAGGTCACTGTTACCTCTCCGATTGGCAGATGAAATGTGTGCGTATTCGGATCCCACCTTTCAACAAGAGCACTCACCATTTTTGATAGGCTTGTTAGTTTCCCTCTTATCTGTGATATGTGATAAAAGCCGACATCAATTAACTTCTGGTCAATCTGATGGTCATAATCTGCAGGGGTTAACAAGTGTCTCATCCGCAGTTCTCTTGAACCCTAAAAGAAACATAAATATAAATTAACTCTCTAATAGAAATAAAAAAAACTACACAAATGTTATTTACTTGGGCTCTTATATTCAGTGTGACCATGAAATGATCTCATAACTACAACTTAAATTTACTATATATACATAGACACACACGTAACAAATTTCATGCTCATTTTTTTTAAAAAAAAACAAATACATCAACATAGATTCATTTAAAATAAAAAAATATATACACATATACAAAAATAACAAAATTATTACTTACTATTATTTCTAACAGATTTTT
>JASCZI010241713.1:93852-104040 GCA_036250425.1 Stylosanthes scabra
CCATCAACAATAATTTTATTTGAACAAATTAGTTAACCAACTAAGTCCAATCAAGTTATTTATTATTATGCAAAATAAAAGATTATTTCTATGTTAAAAAGAATTTTATTTAGGTGCTATTTTTGTATTATTTGATATCGAAAAAATATTCCATTTAGCATATAAATAAATAATTTGGTTAGATTTAGTTGGCCAAAATTACTTGTTCAAATAGCATTACCCTAAAATTAAATACACCAACAAATATTTCTTTTTTTTTTGTCTAAAGTAATCATTTTAAATTTCATCCACTACATATACTAAAATTAAACTAATGCAACTAGTTTAATGTTAAACTATCTTTAAATAAATCCTAAACCAGTCACTAAACCAACCAATGATATTCTAACTGTTACCATTATCCTAATGTGGTCCCATCACCCTAAACACAACTAACCGAACCAAATATATATATACATTATTCTAATAATTTATCGTATTTCTAGAATCCTAATCACTACAAACAAAAAACTATAACAATAGTTACAACAATAATAATACAAAATAATAGTACAAAATAATTAAAAAAATTAATAACTGACTTACATATTCTGGCTGGTTGATCTTGTTAATAATGTGTTCTTTAAGTTTCACCATTTTTATTTTTGATGAACAACTCTCTCCCTATGTTAATGAGTTCTTGCTCTGAAACTAAAGTTTTACTAATTTTTTGTATTTGTGAAGGAAAGAAAGTGAAAACTTACTCACTGCAGAATGAGAATTTTGGTTTGTGCTCTCTATTACTAACATATACTCCCCAACCGTTTATCTTCATTCATTTAAGTTCCAGCCTTGGATGATTTTGATAAAAACAACGCACGTGAATTCTTTTTTTTTTCCTCACTCATTGCACTATTCATCAGCGACGGATTGTGATTTATTTCCATCCATCTGATGCCTTCTTATTTGCATTCCAGCCATTCATTTAATTTGAAATTAATAAAAAATAAATAACTAAATAATAGGAAGATATCAGCGACGTATTCACTGGCAGCCATCAGATTAAGTCTCACCACATCTTAACCCTTCAATTTTCACAAAATTCATTTTAAAAAAATTAAAGAAACTAAAAAATCGTTTTTGACGAATTCTGGACGAGGTCTTTGACGATTTCTTAAGACCTGCATTACGGCGCCATATTCCCTTCTTACACAGCGAAAACTCAATATTAAGGGAAATCTCACATCTTAGGCTCATATTTAAAATAATTTTCCACAAGCTTGGTTTGGATGAAATCATAACTTAAAATTTCTAAGGTAATGATGACCGTGTGCATTCTATTCATATGGTTCATGTTCTTTGAGGAAATTCAAGTATCAGCAAGTGTGGCAGATAAACTATGAAATCTGGTTCTTGATAATTACATATCACCTTAAACTTTATCTCTAATTAATTAATTACTTCTTTTAATTATAAATGCATTTAGAAGTTGAAACAGGAGGTTGTGAGGACTGTCAGGGTATGGAAGAAAGAATGGGAAGAACAAAGGATGATGAATGGATTGTATGGAAAAAATTGAGATAAGGGAGGAGATGTTGTGCTGTAAAGTTCTCTGTTCTTTGAACCTGTGGCTTGCTTGTCATGTATTGGATAATTTTTTCTTCTCTTGAAAAAATAAGATGCTTCAATAATGGTTTGGTCATTAGGCCATGGCTGCTGTGCTTACTAAAATGTGAATAAACTGGGGGTTGAGGAGATGGAGAAGGAGAGAGTGTGCATGTATGATAATGAGGAAAGAAATAAAAAAGGGTAAAATTGGAAAAATAAGTGTTGACTATGTGTTGACTGTTAAAAATTTAACAGTAAGGGTATAATTGAAACTTATTAAAAACGTTAAGGATAAAATTGAATTAAATTAAACGTTAGAGGTATTTTTGAAACTTTTCGAAAACGTTAGGGACACAAATCATACTTTACCCTAAAATTTAAATTAGGGTAATGCTATTTGAATTAGTGGTTTTGGTCAACCAAGTGCAACTAAGTGATTTATTTCTATGCTAAATAGAATGAGTAAAGCTACGGAACCAACATTAGGGAGCCAATGAGTGTAATTAGGGAAATAATATGTGGTAAAAGGAGAAAGAAAAAAGAAAAAAAAAAAGTGGCCCTAACAAACTATGGGCTCTGTAAACTTTCTCAAATAGAATATTATTTTAGTGTCAAATAGTATAAAAAGTGCACCTAAATAAAGTTCTATTTGACATCGAAATAGTCTTCTATTTAGCATAAAAATAAATCACTTGGTTGACCAAAACCACTTGTTGACATAGAATTATTGTTTAAATTATTCCAATTAGTTTTCAAAATTAATAATAGCATCTTTGCTTCCCATTATTTAGTTAAAAAAAAATCTTTCATTGATAAAAAATCTTTTCATAATTATTTGTGGGTATTTGACAAATTTCTAATATTAAAAGTAAAAGTATTAAAAAAATTAAAAGATATAATTATTTATATTTTTAAAATTTTTTTACTCAAACAAATGTTTTTAACATAATAAATAAAGAATTAATCTATCATTATACACATCTGTATACACCATTTAGTAATACAGACAAATCTAAACATTAGCTATTTCTGTGCTAATGTTATATTTTTCAGTGTTGTTAAATACTGTGTACAGCCGTACAGATGCGTATAATTATACATCTAGTATTATCGCTAAATAAATACATAAAATTTTATATTGTTGTACTTAAACATAGTTAACAAATAAAAAATTATTATAAGAAATATCTAAATATAAACTTATTTTTACTTTTAAAAAAATATTTATAAAAAGTAACCGATATTTTTTCTAATCAACAAATAACAAATCAAACCTAAAAGGAACATCTAAAACATTAAAAACAGAACTATCTATGTCACATAATCAAAAACTTCTGAAAATTAAATATAAATATAACTCTATAAATATTTAATATGATTAAAAACACTATAAAAAAATGAGATATAAAAAATCATTACATATAAAACATCAAAAACCTATAAAAAAAAATGCACATCTAAAACCACTACATATAGAACATCAAAAATTTAAATCAATCAAATACACATTCAAAATCAATATATATAGAGGGGCGCTCCGTTTACACTGGTGTAAGTGTGTTTCACTTACACTCATTAATAACCGTTGGATCTTAATTCAACTGAACGGTGGAAGTTAAAAAAACTAATTTCAATAACTAGTGAGTAGTCTACTCTCCCTTCAGCAATTCCCAAACCCGAACAAAGAAAATCCTCTTTCGTGGATCGCAAGTCCATTAAAGGTTGAGGCAAGTTCACTAGTTCTCTCTCTTTTCCGTCGTTTATCCCTCGGCGCAACTCTCAACCAAGATCCACTTCAAGCCTCGGAATCGTTTGGCACAAAGACTCACAACTCGACTGTGCAATTGGAAATGGCAAGTGCTTCAAGCTATCTGCCCGCGTCATTTGCAAAGTCCTCAACAAACCCTGATGTGTCATCCCCTTCGGCTACCTCAAAACTTTCTGAGACATGAACTTCTTGGTACGATTCGATTTTACCTTTTCTCGATTCTGTTTTTATGGATAATGTTTGGAAGTTGAGTCATATTCATTGCTATGAATTTTTTTTGGGTACTGATTTTACCTTTTCTCAATTCTTCTTTACAACTTTAAGTTTTAGTTATTAATTGAATTTGAATGTTGATATGATTTTTAATTTTTTATTGTTGCATTTTGGCATATCTGTTAATGGAAAGAATTTCTTAATTTCATTTTACAGGTTAGTTTAGATTAAGTTCTATGCCATAGGAGCTCGAATGAACAAAGTTAACTTCCTTCAGAATGCTTTAAACATTTGAAGCTATTAGAATGCTCCATGTGGTTCTCTTGTGATGTAGCTCAAACTAAAAGAAATGTATATATTCAATTGATATTTAATTAACTAGAAAGATTGTTTAGTATATATTTTTGGCCATGTGCGTAATATTCAGTAGTTATTTTTGTTGCATTGTGCATCATTGTAATAAAAAGAAGTGAGATTGATTGATTAATTGAATATTCATCTTCTCTCGTATATATTTTATGTTGAAGGGTGCAATATTTTTATAAAAAAGAAGTGAATGAGATTAATTGAATCTTCATCTTCTCCAATCAAAAATTCTTGGAGATCTCTCATTCTCAAATAAAGTTTACGCCATATTAAAATTTATGCTTGTTCTTCGACAAATTTTTTTACCACTAAGACTCAACTTAAACTTAGAATTCAGGAGACTAATACTGAATGTTAAACTCCAGCTCTAATTATATTCCTAAATATTATCAATGATAGCATTCTATGATCATCAAAAGCTTAAGCCATTGGTTTTGTTCTTCAAAACACAGGAAACTAAAGAAGCAGAATCAAGATTTATATGGACCAAAGTCAAAATAAAACCTTTTTTGACACTCATTGCTTCCTTTTATAGTTGCAGTAATGGTAGATTGAAAATTCCAAAAAAACACACACACAACCCTCCAAATAGACCACCACCAACAACATAGCATTTTTGGGTCGTATTTTTATAATATTCGAAGAAAAAAGAATTCAACTGAGCTATGCAATTAGGACTTAAACTTCATAATCGGGGCATACGGTAATGGTAACAGAGATAAGCCTAGAAAGGGCAATGAAAAGGAGCACATAAGCTGCAGTGACAACAAAGTGACAGTAATTGACGGTGAAGAGAGAAAAGTGGTAGCAGGGACCAAGATGAGCAAAGAGGAATGGACATGGTGGAGACAGATAAAAGTTGAAGGCTTGCACTTGAAGGGTGTATGTTGCCAATGGAAAAGTACCGAGAATTTAGGGGCGGCTCAGGACCGGAGAAATTATTAGTTACTCACAGAGCAAGTCATCCTTTTTTCTCTCTCCACTTAAATAATGTCATGTGTACTGTATTTAATTAATTTAAAATTAATAATAATAAAAGTAGGTATTAATTATATGTATTAATTATAGTATCTTCTCTTTTCTATGCTTCTCTCTCATTTCTCTTTCAACTTTTAATTATGCTCTCCCATATATTATTTTATTTTTTTTTAATTTCTTATTTAACTTTTAATTATATTCTCTTATTCACAAAAATAAATTAATTTAATTTTAAGTTCTTAGCAATACAATTCATTACATTTTTCTTTATGTTTTATTGAAAATGTAATAAAGTGTTAAATTTTATATTTCAATAATTTAGTTTTTTTTAACTATTTTTAAATTATTTATTTATCCAATAATTATATTCTCTTATTCTTTTTATGACTTCAATCATATGTATAATATACTCAGCAACACTCAAAATATTATTTTTTATTAATGAATAAATAATTTAAAAATATTAAAATATAAAAACTACGAAAATATTAGACAATCAAAAGAAGATGCGTTGATAAAAAACTTTAGGTAAGATAGAACATAATTAGAAGATAAAAAGAAGATGAAAGAAGGTGCAGAAAAAAAAGAGTCGAAGAAAAAAATACGTTAATTATTGTAATTTTATTGTTATTAATTTTAAGGGCACCACTTCAATGTACAGGTCTAAAACAATTTCAGCTAAAAAGAAAATTTTTTTGCGAATGAGAATTTAACACAAATGTTAATTTTTTAAAAAAAAATGGTTAAACCAAGAAATCCATTATTGGTTAAAATTTAATCGATTTTTTTTAATCCACTCATACTCTTTCACTGCTGAGATATATTCTTCTTCCCAACGACGCTATTGCTACAAAAAATAACTGACTAAACACGAAATTCCCTGCAACTTTCTATCAATAAGATAGTAAAAGAAAAAATAATGGCTTCAAAATAAATATTTTATTTTAACACTTTTTAAAAATGACCGATAAGTATAAATTCTTCAATTTTAACTTCACAAGTGTAAGATTCATCGTCATTATTAAAAGTTGAAGAGAAATGA
Source organism: Stylosanthes scabra (assembly GCA_036250425.1). Taxonomy (NCBI): domain Eukaryota; kingdom Viridiplantae; phylum Streptophyta; class Magnoliopsida; order Fabales; family Fabaceae; genus Stylosanthes; species Stylosanthes scabra. Next base: position 99,807 of record JASCZI010241713.1, read on the forward strand.
GAGAAGTATAGGAAAGAGAAAATAAAAATTGGAAAAAAAATATTATATTTAATACATGTAATTAATATTCTATTTTTATTATTATTAATTTTAAATTTTAAATTAATTAAATACAGTACACATGACATGATTTAAATGGAGAAAGTAAGAAGGATAAGTTGCTCCGGAAGCAACTAATAATTTCTCATCTCAACCGCGTTCAATTGAATTAAGATCCAACGGTTATTAATGAGTGTAAGTGAAACACACTTACTTACTTACGGCAGTGTAAATGAAGCGCCCCTTGTGTATATATATATATATATATTCAAATTTTTATTGACTGATTTTTATTTTAAATTTGTTGGTTATTAGGACTATAAAAAAAAACTCAAAATTTTTTATTTAAGAAAAGCTTGCCAAACAAGCCGTAAATATGACTCTTATGTGATTGATTCTGCCATCACGACAGTTACATTTGGTAAATAATTTAAAAATATCTTAATTAAATCCAGTAAAACCTTCGCTCAAATATTAACAAACTCAAATCCCAAAAATTTCTACCAAAATCCTAGAATATATTCAAACTCAAAGTGAACCCTCAATTAAAACTTGTTAAAGTAAAAGAATTTAACATATTAAAAAAACATACAGATGATAATTTTATACATATATCTATTTTGTTAATTAAATTTAATAAAATTATTTATTTTTATTATAAATACAAGATGATTTTGATATTAAATAAAATATTATTTATATACTATTTAGTTGGTGCTATTTTAAAAAAAATCATATATAATTGGTTTTGCATATATAATTTGTTCCGTAAGTTAGACGGGAAAAATCTTTAAACCAAGTAGAAGATATCATAGAAACCATTTATCTCTTCCTGTTTGTATTTATAACTATTAGGAATCTCAAATGAAAAGTGATGGGAAGCGGATCCAAGAGTTATTTATTTTATACCTTATAGTTTCCGAATGGAGCCAAATTGTTCAGGAGGCAGAGACAATATTGTATACATATTTGATAACACTTGATATCCAAATGGGTCTACCTTAGTCTAGGCATGATTAATTCTTTCGACTTAATTTACCTTAACAAGTTGTCAGGTATCCTAAGTATACAATAGAGAATCAAGGAAACTAAAGCTAGAATGCCCAGAAACTAGACTGAATCCTCAAAATGCTATTGTTTCCTAATTCAACTAAAACATAGGAATCAAATATTTAATAACCAATCAGATAAATACCCTAAAAATAAATGTAACAAGATAATCATGGACTAGTTCAATGAACTCTCCAACCAAGCAAGGAGGTTATTGTGGCGGAAACTAAGCTGTCATGGTGAAGAAAAAAGGTCCTAAACATTCCTATAGGAAAGGGTAGGGCATCGCTTGAGCTATCAATGAGAAGACCACAGAGGGCAGCAGCACCAGATTTATGCAGAACGAATCTCCCATCAGGAAGCATTAGCAAAAGGACATCATCATGTTCGGAGATGGACAAGGGTGTTAAAGGAATATTGTATATGTGAGACCAGAGATTGACGCACGTGATCAACATCCAGGACTCCTAACTCCATACTCCTTCATTATCCACACGTCAAAGACAGTATTTCTATGGTCTATAGTAAAACAAAGGCAGTTCCTTAACACTTGCATCTCTGAATCACAAGCATTGTAGCGGCTGATATGAGGCAACTGCAGTTGCCCAAAACTCTCATTTGCCAAGTCCAACGAAAGAATTACCCACCTATTCTCAATAATAAAAGCAGCACCACCACCACCACCACTCAGCTTTGCCATCCAATTGAGAGTGCCGGTGCCACTCACGAATTTCCCAACGCAGCCGGACAAACCAACTACTGCAGGATAAGGGAAACTGGGACCGACAGTGCAAGAATTTTCACCGAATGTATAAATGAGATCAGAGTCAAATCTTGTCCTTCGGCTGTTACAAGCTTGTATTTGTCATGCACGTGATCATACCCAAAACCACAATAATTGAAAGAAACTAAATCAATTTGAAGCCATTCGGATGCCGCTCGGGTGCAAGGGTTCCACAGGAGGAGACAACGACTTTCAAGATGATGCAAGCACAGCAAACCATTGCAGGAGCCTCTGATAACGAGGCAACCAATTTGAAATTTGAAAGCCCCTGGGTTGGAAGCTAACAACCTTGGTAATGGCTAAGGGGCTGTTGAAGAGAGGTTGCAGGGGCAAGACTCCAACTAGACAGTGGTAGTAGTTCCAATTGGCATACACCAAACGCGAGGGTAGATGGCGGTTCGCTGATGAGAGATGACGACGGAAGTTGTCGATGGCGAATTGGGGGCTAGAGATTAGGGTTCTCCAAGATTTACACACACGCTTGAATCGAAGGAGGACCCTCACCGAAAGCCTCAGCAGGATTTCCAGGAGGATGTCGTCAGGAAGCATAGGCAGTAGCGTTGGAGAAAGGGGATTGGCGTCATTAGCCGTGTTTGTGAGCAGGTTGCACCTCCCAACAACACCATCATCTCTCCGCCACAAAACCCTACTTCCACAGTACACAGACCAGGCGAAAAAAATCGCCATCAGGATAAGTCCAGCGAATAGGTCGTTTACGATTTTTTAATGCAAGTAGAATATAAGAATTTCTGAATTTGAGTTTAGTTTAGTTCTTGAAGCTACATGCGGAGCTCACATTAGTCCTTACTCTTTAGAGGTTTAAATTTAAACTATTTAAATTAGTTTTACGATTCATTTTTATTTTATTTTTTTAGAATTTATGTGGGCGAGTTATTAATATATGGTTACTTCGTTAGTATGGCATCATGGTTTAGTTAATGTTTCAATTAAAACTATTTTATCAAATTTGATCCCATATCTAAGAATTCTTTTTAAAATTATAATATTAAATTGGATTTAAAAAACCAAATTGGGTAAAATAGTTTTAGTTAATATATTATTGGTAATACTAGATGTATCATTGTACACATCTATACACACCATTTGATAACATGAAAAAATATAAACAGCATAAAAAAATACACATTTTTCTGTATTGAACTAGACCGAACAAGAAATAAATTCTTTTTGTTTAGTCCAGTCCGATTCTCATAATATTGCTTTTAACCGATACTAATTTAACACACTTATAAAAAATACGTAAAATCCACTATAATAATAATATTAAAAAAATCAAATATCAAAACTAATTAAAAATCAAAATCAAAATCAAAATTCAAACGCACATACATCTAAAAAATTCAACAAATTTAGAAACGGAATAGTAAAAAATCACAAATCAAACTCCCCAACAACTCCTAGTTTGCACTGATAGATCCAATAACATCTTTAATTAAATACTAGGGCATTGCCTGCGCGTTGCGCGATAAAAAAATTATTTAATTATTTTTTATTTAGATTAAATTTATATTATAATTGTCTTAAATATATATTGAAAAAAAAATTATAATAGCTAAGAAACAAACTATTAATTTAATTCGCTAATTATCCAATTCAATGTTTTAATATCTAAATAAGGTAGAATTATGATGGATCAATATAATATATGTATTTTACATATTCAATCTTCACAATAAAAATAATCACCAATTATTCATTATTTTATTTTAAGAAACTCTAAAAAAATTCTATTTTAATTTTATAATTTAAATTGGCATTAAAATTATTAATATTAAAATAAAAAGCTAAAATTGTTATATAATAGTAATTAGACTATTTTCATATCTTGAACATTTAAATATTTATTTATACAGTAAATAATTAAATAACTCTCCTCTAAATATACATTATAATCAAATAATTCATAATAACATGTCGTAGTAGTGCTTCTATATTTTGTTTAAAAAAATCAATACATGTACATGGAAGTGGATCCAGAAAGTATAATAAAAGAAAAATAATTGAGAGGTCTAAAACTTAAGCCTAATTATAAACCTAATTCTACTTAGAGAAATTTTTACATTTTTTATATTTTTAATATTTATTAAAAATAATATTTATTATTGAATTTTTTATCCTTTTAAGTATTAGGCTTATAATTACACTTAAGTTTTAGGTCTTTCTATCACAACTCATAATAAAATGGAACGAAAAGTAAAAAAATTACAAACTTAAAAATTTTGTGTTTCCTGAGCACAAAAGAAGCACTCGTGGTCGTTGCTAAGAACCTGAATATAGTTCTCACTTCCCTCCATTTATTCTCCAACCACCTGCCGGTTTTAATAAGAATAAATAATTAAA
>JASCZI010241713.1:104050-115740 GCA_036250425.1 Stylosanthes scabra
AAGGAAAAAGCTCAACCCATGATATCAAAATCACATTTCAAAAGAGAAACAAACCATAAATATTTAAAATAAAAGTCCATGTCAAAATAAATAATTACAAAATCTATATTGAGTTTATTAAATACATAAATGAAATATATAATTAAAAGAATAAAAGTCAGAAAACAAATGAAAGCCTCTCCTATTGATATTTATAATATAAATTTGTTGGACTCTGTTGATTACAAAATTCGAACAAATTCTCTAATTAGTTGCTCTTTTATTAGTTTCTGTTTTAATATTAATTTAATAATAATTTTATTTTAATAATTAATTAGCATTAATAAATTTATTAGAACTGACATCGATCGACCAATTGAACGCGGACACTTGGCGATCATTCAACGAAGTACACATGTCAATAGGAAAGGACTGCCAAATGACGAGTATGGATTAGGAGCACTATTCGTTTTATATATTAATAGATAAATAATAGATAGATTAATAAATCTACTAATCAAATCATAAAAAATATTTCACATAATTTTTTAATAAAACACCAACTAAACCTTCTATCAAATTAAAACCTAATAAATATAGAAATAAAATTCTAATAAATATAATAATTAACAAATCAAACTCTAAACCCACATAGCTTTCCTCCTTTAGACGATTTGGTTAGACCGAAATTATGTGATCTTTGAAGATGCAAAGAAGAGCCCTATGGAAATTCTGTCACAGACTGACTCTCTGACGAAGGAGATGATTCGTACTCTTTCCTGACAGCGCAATTAGGGTTCGCAGGGTCGCATGCTACCATTTCCCTTCAAACCTCTTTGCTACTTCATTTCCTTTCAACACTTTGATTCATTTTTTTTGAAATAACCCTCTGTTTTTTTTTTTTTAATGAGAATAAGTACTTTTTATGCTCAAAAGGTTTGGGTCAAAAATCTTATTTGTCACAAACGTTTTTTTCTTCTCAAAGTTGTCACAAACGTTTTTTTCTTCTCAAAGTTGCCACAAAAATTTTCGTTATGAATAAAAAAAAATATATTGACCGTTTTGCCCTGACTATTATTGTTTATTAATGATAATTAATGATTTTATTTCTCTTTAATTGTGTATTTATTTTAATAATTGAAATTTAAGTTATTTAAGAAAAATAAAAATTTTATTACCCAAATCATACAAACACACACCCACATCAGATATAGAAAGAAAGAAGGGGGTACTTCTTACAACCAAAAATATCAATGTGAAAGATTTGATAATCGAAATCGATAATCAAGTCCTATGCCAAGCATTAAAGTCAAATTCAAGGATTGTTGAGGTGCTAACCGTTTTAGATGACATTTGCAAGCTCATACATTCACACAACAGAACCGGGATAACATGGGTGCCAAGGTAAGCTAATCAATTGGCTCATGAGGTGGCTAAGTTACAGCAGATGGATAGTCTATAAATAAACTGGAGTTCAAATCTCCCTTTGCAATTAAGGGACATCATAGCAAGAGAACAACACATAGCACAATACCAGCAACGCATATGAGACATAACAAAATAATAAAATTACACAAGAACTACATAATACAACAACAAAAAATGAGAATTACTAGCACTCATAATAATGGTTTACATGGAGGCAAAAATGGAAACCCATTATTAGATAGCAAAAGGCTCACCAAACTCCCGCCGGCAATGGAGATTTGTCCAAGCATCAATTTGCGTCTCCACCATGTTACCGACTCTCCAGCAAACGGAGACCTTCATTGGTATCTTAGCAACATGACCATACTACCATCTTCTACAATCAACAAGTATAATGAAGAAACCACAATCTTTGTACGAGTAAGGAATTGAGGACAATTAGAATTAGAGGTTTCATCCACTGTTTTGGTTACACTTGCAATAAACAAAGTGGAAATAGGGGATGGGAGCGGGTTAGGATGTTGGGAATTGGGTAGGTTTGTGTTGGACAAAAGTCCAAGTTCAAAAAAAAAGGGGAGGGGGCACAAATTTCGTAACGGAGGCAAAGGAGAGAGGCGATGGCGCCGGCGAAGGGAAGGCCATGACAACGCTGTCGTCGTTCTAAAACCAGAAGAAGATGGAGGTCAAAGAGAGAGTGAGAGATTTCAAAGAGAGAGGGAGACGTGAATGGAGGAGGGGAAAGAACCCGTCGCCACCGTTGAGCTTTATCACCGTCATGCTGTCCAGCCACCGCGACTCCGAGCTGCAACCCCGTCGCTATCCTGTTGTCGTCTTTGGAGGGCTGAGAAAGAGAAAGACTGAACGACAGACAGAGGAGCTGCCCTCGCCGCCACTGAGCTCTGCGTCACCGTTAAGCCTTGTTGCACCACTGTCAAGCCTACTTGCCGTTGGGACCTAGTTGCTTGTTATTAGTATGTGAAAATTTGATTTGTTTTGGGTGTTGGATTGAATTAGAAAGCTTTGGAATTTGGTTTCTGTGGTGGAAGAAATGGAAGGAGGAAGAAGAAGAATTTGTGATGTTCTATAAATACAAAAGGACAGGGGTATTTTTGTCAAAAAAAATTTATTTTGATATTTTTAATGCGTTTTCAAAACCTTTGTGGCAACTTTAAAAAGAAAAAAACTTTTGTGACAGACAAAATTTTTTGCCCAAACCTTTTAGACATAAAGAGTACTTATCTCTTTGTTTATGCTTATTTGTCAATTTTTTGACAAACTTTATTAAGGATGTAATAGTCTTTTCATTAATGCAATAACTAATATCTTTGCTAAAAAAATCAAACTCTAAATACCTTTCATCAAACACATGATTTACTATTTGATTAAACCCAACAAAATCTTTGATCAAACACTAACAAATTAAACTTAGTAATCAAATCCAAAAAAACTTTTACCAAAACCCTAGTAATCAAATTCCAAGTAAACCCTCAATTAAAAACTTAGTAAACTAAGAAAACCTAACGTATAAAAAAATGTTAAATTATACACTAGATCCGTATAATTTCAGTGAAAATGCAACTATTTAAAAGTTTATAATTAAGTTCTTATATTCATAAAAAATTTATATTTAATTAATCCCCTTTGAAAAATATTTGATGTAACAGAATAATATGTGATATATTCTATTTTGTAATCACATGTGGTGTCATGTGCATTAGTTGAAATTATGATGGACAAAAAAACCACATCCCATAAATCAAAGAAGAAGCCATTGAATGCAATAATAAGGATACAATCGTAATAATATACGACTTAACGATTTTCTTAACATTAAATTCGAACAAAGACTAAATTACAATTTTTTTACGGATATATAGACTTAATTACAAACTTTTAAACTATAAGAATCTAGTTGCAATTTCACTGAAACTATAGGGACCTAGTGTATAATTTAACGAAAAAGTCATATATATAAAAAATCTATCATTAAATTAATGATTCATATTTTTATTCAAACTCAACTAGACCTCTTATTGTTGGGCCATCGGGAAGTAGAATCGTCGGGGATAGGGGTGAGCATGGGTATGGGTAGTCCAATTACTCGATCAAAATCAAATCAATTCAATTATATCGGTTCTATATTCAATGGGTAATTGGGTATAATGGGGTCAGATCCAAACCAACCCGACCTTAATCGGTTCGAGTATTGATTTTGATGTCACAATACTCAAAGCAATCCGATTACCCAATTAGGTTTATATTAATTTTAAAAAATAATATATATGCAATTTTATTCTTCCTAACTCAAATTATTATATTTATAGACATTAAAAAAATTTATTATATTTATTAAAGTATAAATTTGATAATATAGTACTTTTTATTAATTATTTATTATTGACATAAACACTTTTTTTTATATTTTTATTCAAAATTTTATTCTCAATCGGGTAACCAATTACCCAGACCAATCAAATCCAAATTTAATTGGTTCGGTTTGGTTCAGATTCACTTGCTAAAAATCTCAAATCGGAATCAATCCAAACCAATTAAAATTTAATCGGTTCGGTTCATATTTTCCTCCCAACCCGAACCAACCCAACCCGTGCTCACCCTTATCAGGGGAGACTTTTGGAAGAAACCAAATGAGAGAACACAAGATAAGAAGATACAACATTTAACTCAAAATCTTAAAATGTCAAGTAAATGAATCTCTCATCTTATAAATTCATCACTTCTTCTTGCTCTAAAAAATGTGATACTAACCTCTCATACTTGAACCATAACACTACTTATCAAAACTATAATTCACACTATTGATCAAATCCAAATAAATGACCAATAAAACTCAGGAATCAAACACTAATAAATCCACAAATTAAGCACGAAAGAAACCTCATAATTTGCATTATAATACTCGATAACAATATTACTTGATATTTCCATTCACAACGATGATAGTTGCTAATAATCATTATACAGTAAAACTGAAAGAATAAATATTATGAAAAATCATATATGAAATTACTAAGTGTAAGTGTGTAAATTGGAATTTGCTTCGTGATTATGATCGACGTAAATAATACTACTACTTCAAAATGAGATTTTTGTTCAACTAGAAATGATAACTTAAAATAGCAAGGAACCTCAAACTTCTTGTTTTCAATTCCAAATTTTAAAATTAAATAAACATAAAAATGCTAGAAAGGAGAAATAATGTCTTGCATGTTTTCTACTATTTAGCACGCATATAATTGTTTATGATGTATAAACTTGATTTTTTTTAAAATTTTTTTTCTAAAATAACTGAATTATATATTTCATATTTTTATACGAGCATGCATGTTTGGTGTATAATTAGTATCAATGAAGAGGTTTTACACGTGTGTAATGCCACATTTAAAAAAAAATAATTTTTTCATCGACTATGTGATTAATTATGTACCTGGTAATACCATAACTAAGACATGATGTTTTGGATGTGAGACCAAGTAACATCTAATATTCTAAGTAGTACTAATAAGAAACACGAGTAGAAAGGTCTTTGTATATGTGTAGGCAAAGAGGTTTGGTAGCCAAAGATGACTCACTCCATTTCGTTATGTTTGGTTTAGTTGACGAAGCAAGCACTCTTACTATTTATTCTTAGATTAACAGTACGGAAAAGTCACAGACAATAATTTAAAATTATTTTATTTAATTTAATATTCATAATTTTATGCATATAATATCTGAAATTATCTATTTATTACCTATAATATAATCCCATTAATGGTGTGATAATTAAATAATACTAAATAAAGAAAAAATTTGCTAATCTTTGTTATCTCCAAAATATTTTTGTATTGTTATATCAATAAAATATTTATTTAAGAAAGAGCATACTGTTTAAACACGCTCCTAAGACAATATATTGGCCACACACACTCCTCTAATAGTAAGGTTAAAGAGGTATTATGATTGTATTGATGGGTAGTTACGTTACGTATGTACAGGTAAAGGTTGCTGCTATGGTATGGTAGCCCCTGTTAGTTCAGAATCTAATTAATCATATGCCGCTACACTGCAGCCGAGGTTGGAATTAAATCTGTTATTTTGTAATCATGAGACTCAGGTTGGAATGTACTTTTGATACGTTTGTCAAAGATTTGACAGCTTGAACCTTGAATCCTTGTGTTGCTCTGATCGTCAGCACTGCACTCTCTCTGATTGAAGCAAAGCGCACATATCTATCGTGGCTTCATTATAGTGGCTGCATTCAACATATTATAGCCACCACCAGGCACCAGCACAGAACCCACCTAATCAATCAATCATAAATAAAAATAAAAATGGATAATACTAGATGTATCATTGTACATAACATTTAGTAATATGGAAAAATATATACATTAGCACTTTAAAATGTAAATTTTTATATTAATGCTCACATTTTTATGTTGCTAAATGGTGTTACAATGATACATATAAATTTATTCAATAAAAATATAAGAATGAATTTGACTAAGCACTGTGGTAATAATCAAACTCTTCAATGTGGTAATCCAAGAAGCACTTTGATTCATGTTGACAGGCAGTACCAAAATATGCTCCATCACATGTGTGAGACACCATTCAGTTACAATATCATAAGCTTAAAGCTTTATCTCTTTCTGCCTAACAAACATTACAAACCACAATCACTTCACAGATATTCTAGTGCTATTCAAAAGAAATGAATAATTGCAATATGCTGTCATAAAAGCTCTGGAGGCACTGTCATCACCAATAAATAATAATCAGCAGTAAACAAACACCAGCTCAGCGGCTTCCATCAATACCCACTTTATTACTTCACATTATTTAATAGTTAGATTCCAACTAACATAATGTATAATGTAGCTAACTTGCAATCATCATCATCATAATCGCCATAATATATATACATTCCTTCCTGCTCAAGATGGGTTACAAACATATGTGTTCCTTATGGTATTCAATATTCTTAGTAATTCATAAATTGCAACAACAGATAAACCATATTCCAAATTTGTCACCATATCTAGAATTAAAAACCAGATAACATATCTGACATACCGGAAGATTATTACAGATAAAAGACAAGATAGTTCTGAGTAGTCTTCAGTGTTTGTGGTATGTAAAATTCTTCAGGAGGAAAACAAACCCATCTCAAGGTACCCAACACGAAACAGATTAAATGGAATTTCCCTTTTCATTAGAGAGGAAACCTCCAGTATTATTATGCATGAAAAGAAAGTTTCTTTTCCCCTGTAATATCACTCTTCCCGATTCATCAATGAATTTTACTGCAACGAAATTCGTTGCAGCTTTATATCATATATGTACTTGAACTAAGAAAAACAAAAAGGATGTTTCTCAAATAAGAACAACTGAGGGACCTAAATGGTTCCATGCCTAAAAAGAAGAAAAAAAAGCTACAACTCTGAATTTTGCTATGGATGAGAATGAGAATCCTCCTCTGCTACAAACTCCGCACTAAAAAACAAAGCCCCCACCAACAAAAAAAATGATGTTCGATTTCACGAGAACCCTTTTCCAAGCTTCTGAATTGCACAGTACATTTTCCTTCTTGAGCCAACAGCACTAATCCCCATGTCTTTGAGATCCTCAAGTGTCAACATTGGAAGAACCTCATCATCGACCTCATGAACTTCAAACACAGGTGCATAACGACCCAACCCCAATCCATTAAGCCAAACCCTAACACCATCTTCACCATTCCCATTCCTATCAAAATTAGCCCCTCTCCAATCCCTCACATTAGTATCTGAGGGCCCAGATAGCTCAATTCCATCAAGCTGGTTATGGTGATCCCTACCCTTGAAGGACCTCCTGTTCCCATCAACCCCAAAATTCTCCATTGAATTCACCGGGCTCTGATCCTTCATAGGGCTTTCAGAGTTTTCAAAATCAAATTCCCGATACCCGTCATCCCCCTCGTCGCCGCCACTGTACTTCTCTTCCTCCTCACCTCCAGTGCCAGCGCCACCGCCACCGCCACCTTCGTCGATTCTTGGAATCCAATTCGATCTTACTCTCTTGGAACCCCTTTTCTTGGATTCCTTCACTTTCCAGCTACCAATTGCGACGCCATCGATGTTGCTGTTGTTGTGGTTCCCTTCCCTCTCGTCGCCCTCTAGGGTTTCGTCGAACTCTCCGGCGGCAGCGGAGGAAGTGCTCAAATTGGTTAAAGGTCGGGTCCTAGAGGGTTTACCTGAGGAGGCGGAGGCGGCGGTTGCGTGGTCCTTGCGTTGGTGGTCGAAGGAGGGGACCTTCCATTGCTTGGTGGTGTTGGCGCGGCGGTGGTGGGATTCATAGTGGTGGTCGCCGCCGATGTCGCCCAATCGAACACTGGGCCTCCTCTGGCGCTTGGAGGCGAGAGGCTCGGAGGAATTCAAAATTAGGGTTCCAGCGCCGCCATTAATCTGAGGCTCCGGCGGCTGAATCTCTGCCATTGGTTGTGGAACAGAGTGAGAAGAATACAAATCAGGAATGGGGAGTAGGTTTTCTGTTTTTATCTTTATTTTCTTGAAAAAAGAGTATTTTTTCTGTGGTTAATTGGAGGAGTGAAGAGAAGGAAAGTGGGAAAGGTTATTAATATGTGGATAAGGAGAGAGAGAGAGAGAGAGAGAGAGAGAGAGAGAGAGAGAGAGATGAACGGTGAAGAAGATGAGAGGGTTGAAGGTTGAGGCGGAGCGCAGTGGGAAGTGGGGAGAGCAATTGAAGCGATAACTGTTGGTTGTGCGCTTCCAAGGCCTCTAAAAAAAATGTTATTAAAATAAAATTTCAAGGTTTAGGATGCGACCTAATTCCCAATCCTTTTTTCATGCTAGGAAATTGGGACTTGGGAGCTTTTGTTTTCATTTCTGCCCTACTAACATGAGTACATGAGAAACGCTATTATGAGATTGGGTTTAGGAGAGATACAGATTGAGAAATAGAAACTTTAAGATGATTATTTATTGAATTTAAAATTTATTGAGACAAATAATAAAAAATAGAAATTGAATTAAATGGGTAGAAAATGACCATGAATGAAGAGATGAAAATTTTTTTATTGAATGATTGGATTTCAATCTTATAAAGTATTTTATTTTATTTTTTATTAATTTTTAAAGTAAAAATAATATAGTTCTTCACTCTATGCATGGTAAAATCTTTTCATCATAGAATTGTCCGTATTTTGCGAAAGTCTAGGCAGTCAATATTAGGAAAACAATAAGAAGCTCTTATCATTTTTCTTTCTTTTCTTTTTTTTTTTTTATCATTCACTATTTTCTTAACTCTAGGAAGCCCTTTAGGGTGCGTTTGGGAAAGAGACTGAGACTGAAATATGTTTGTATATTATGTTTGGTTTAAAACTAATTAGAGATAGAGACTGAGAGAGAGATTAAACTAAGTTGATGGAACAAAAATAAGGTTAGTATTAAAAACTATAATATTGATTGAGGGTATTTGAGTAAAATAATATTATTAAACTATAATATTCATTTTTTCAAAAAGTATGCACACATACCAAATCACACTGAAAATCAAGCACAATTTATTTTCATATATATAAATTTAAAGTCATTTTTAGACATTTTTATATGAGATTAATTTAATTATTGACTTTTGAAGTACACTCAATTTGACCGTAAAAATATTTTCTGGTATTTCAAGAATAATCAGTGTTTACAATAAAGTAAAAAATGTAATTTTTAAGCAGACGTGATAACCAATAAAAATTAACAAATCTGTAAATAATTGTTCATTTATATAAAGAAATATCCCTTTTTTGGCATTAAAATATCCTTCTTTAGTTCTTTATATAATAAATCTTAACTGATTCCAAATTTATTACTATATCTTACAAACATTGAATAAGTAAAGAATAAATGAATAGACACATTGATGACCTAGTACTTGCTTAAGCATAAAGGTATTTTATAGAGTATAGTATTAAAGCACAGAGGTATTATAAAAGAGAAATATTTAAAAAAAAAAAAATTAGCTTAAAGTAGTCCTATATTTTCAAAGAGAAAGATGACTGACTGTAAATATCTAGCTTGACAATAAGAATAAAGAGCTAATTTCAATTCTAGATGATAATTCGATCCCCATCAAAAGACGGACCTAAAAAGTTCGTCGTAAATGCTTTATGACGCACGTACAACATTTCAGCCCCTATTTTTTTAATTATGTTTATAAAAAAAAGAAAAGAAGAAAGAAATTATTCATTATAGTTCAACTAGGCAGAGTACAGTCGCCACAAAATTGTCGTAGCTGTTAACATCTTTCACCCTAAAGAAATGTAAGTCGTCTAACAGTTACAAAACAAAATGAGGGGATAGAAAAGAATGAGGAATAAATATGAATGATGATTGTCATTTTTCTATGTACTTTGACACGTATTTAGCAGAAGATGAACAAACAGATGATTGACAAATCACAGGTTAGATGATTTCCAACGGGAGCAGATGAACACAAAAATCTTTCTACATTCCAATCACTTAGCAGCAGGCACAGTGCATAGTAAGCCATGTCCAGGATTATGCTCTAGAGGATACATGGTTGAGCTCTTCACATACCTCATATGATCCTGTGCTGCCTTTCTGAGCTTTGAAATTGTATCTGGATTTCTTTTAACTTGCCTCTTAATAATGGAGCATGCACTCAATGGATTTACAGATCCTGCTCCAACTCTCCTGCAGAAATAACAAAATCAAGAAAATCCCACTAGTCAGATGTAATCTCAATCTCCGCTTACAACGTCAAGCTCAACATTTCTGCAGTAGAACATATGCAATATGTCTCTTTCTAGAGAATTGCAGGAGGAGGTAATCATGATGAATATAATTATATAAAGTATATAAAATTTAGATCTGTTATCTCCAACTTCTACATATGGACAGGGCACACAAAAGGTTCCAGACAAACGACCTTTTTACTCATAATATGGTCAATGAACTACTAATTTATCTTTGAGACATGCTAAATCTCCAGACAGATGTTCCTAACAGCCTCTCTAGTCTATAACACCTTAACAAAGAAAGATGGGAATTTTAGGGCTCTATAGCTAATGGATTGGAGAAGATTAAAGAGCCCAACTTTTTTTTGTTAAGTGTTAGGTATGTTGTTTGGCACATTTGTATGATACAACATCACTCATTATCTATTTGGAACAAGATGCTTTCAGCTTTTTCATAAGAACACATGTTAATATATCAAAGGAAAAAATACCAAAACTACCCACAAAAGATTTGAACGCTAACAAAATTACCCATGAAAGAAAGAAATGAGTTTTCTACCAATGAAAGATGTGTTTTGTATGACAAAACTACCCAAACGTCACCCAAAACTACCCAAAATTCATGCCTCGTAATGACGTTTGGGTGACGTTTGGGTAGTTTTGTCATACAAAACCCATCTTTCATGGGTAGAAAACTTGTTTGTTCTTTTCATAGGTAGTTTTGTCAGCGCCCGAATCTTTTGCGGTTAGTTTTGGTATTTTTTCCTATATCAAAACATACATGTCACAACAATTATATATCAGGACCCCTGAAAAGAGAGGACAAATGAGAGGAACAACTAAAACATATAATTTACCCCAATAACTTCTCTGAGGCAATCCTGGCATCCCTTATCATGTGGTTGCTTGGGACCCATTTTACAACACGGTTTGGATCAGCTCGCATGGGAGAATGGATTTTGATAAGCTTGACAATGGAAGCATGTAGAGAAAGTCAAGATTTGAAAAACATAAAACAAAGATGATCATGCTCTCAGCACCAACAAACATGAAGTGAACATTCTTCCTGGTGCTCAAAACAATCTAAGAATGAAACTTTAATATACAAAATGATGAGGAAAATTTCAAAGGGATGTCATTACTCATTAGCATGAGTTGAGCGAAAGACCTCAACAATGTCAAAACATCATCTCATAATGGTAAAATTTATGAATTCTAAGTTAATTCAAAGTACAGTAACAAGTATATTTTACTTACTCCCAAGCACTCCATCATCTGGTAGTAAGCTCTACCATGCAATGGGGTATGACCTTGACGAGATTCAG
This sequence comes from Stylosanthes scabra, assembly GCA_036250425.1. Taxonomy (NCBI): domain Eukaryota; kingdom Viridiplantae; phylum Streptophyta; class Magnoliopsida; order Fabales; family Fabaceae; genus Stylosanthes; species Stylosanthes scabra. The sequence continues at coordinate 115,535 of JASCZI010241713.1, forward strand.
AGAAATACCTTGTCCTATGAAATAAAAAAGGAAGATTTTCAGTTAGCAACTCATAGTACTAGGAAAGATACATTAACCACAATATAATTGGCAAAGAAATATATTATACCATTCTTTATAACCAGGATCCACAGTGAAACCATACATATCCACTGAATCACACATAGAGAGTGCAAACTCAAGAGCCTTAAGCCCAGTTCCTTTTG
>JASCZI010241713.1:115840-125897 GCA_036250425.1 Stylosanthes scabra
TCAAGGGAAAGATAAATTGCTTGGCAGTTAGCACTAAATTTTATTCAAATGTCTTAAAAAGCTAGGCCATATAAATTATAGCTTGACAATATAAGACAAACTGCTGGAGTGTGCACAAAGAAATGTAAAATGAAGTCTTTTTTATATCTAAAAGAAAAAAAAATTTTAGAAACATGATTTATTTAGATAACGGAACATACCCGAATCATTTGATTCATGATGTCATGAATAGTTGTTTTTATTATCAAAGCCTCTTTCCGCTGTTCTGCAGAAACAGAATTATAGCATGGTTGCAGTAATCCATAATACCTTCTAACTAATGGAGATTTATTTCAAGTTTATAACAAGCAACAATACCATCTAATTCAACAACTTTATCCAGCGCCTTGGCAGATCCTCGGTTCAGAAGGCGAAATGTGCTTTTCCTACCCACATACTCAGTGTAATTCTGCAGTGGTAAATAAAATTGGGCCACACAAGGTCTTAATATTTTGGACAATAAATAGTGATTAACACCAGAAACACCATGCAGGGCAACAAACCTCTATTGGAGCACCATTTTCTCTAATGACAACATCATAATCATCTATCTCCTTCCCAAATTTTGTTTTCAATAGATCTCCCGAATTACCAATAACAGCACAGCGCCCAAACTGCCTTGGGAAGTATGGTGGCGTTTCAGGGAGCACTAGCGAAAGTTTCTCCATGCACAAGGTTTTGTTCTGGCAGCGGTTGCTGCAAAACAGAAATATACTATATGAATATCTCTACTAACCCAATTTCCTTGTATATACAAATCACACAAATTACCACAGGTTAATGAATTGTTGAAATATGCTAAGTTATACATCGAGAAGTCTATGCTGTATTTAGCTATTATAATAGATACAGTGGAAAAAGACAGCTTAACAAAAGGTTATTGCATTTGGTCTCTAGGCTGAACCACATATATCTCTTGCTTACGTATGTTTAACTTATTAACAAAGACTTATCTCACCATTCTTGGTGATTTACAACTAAACATGCAAAGTGTAACATTGTAATTAATTTCTAATAAATGAGCTAAACGGTCAATTCAGTTAATTGATATATGTTACCCTTATTGCATAATTAGTAAATACAGTCAAATGTTTACGTACAGAAGTATTCCTTTATTGATCCTACGCCACGCGTATTCTTCCCATCCATTTGGTAAAGAATCAATAAATTCCTTAGTCAGTATAGTAGTACTGTTCCGAACCTGAGTACTCAATTCACATCACACAACATTAAAATGTACAGCACAACACCATAAATTCCTTTTTAGAATGCAGCAATAAAACCACAAAAAGAAAGTTGTCATTATTGCTTAGAGGATCATGAAAACACATGCTAAGTTGCTTACCTGTTCCCAGGTAGCCACAGCTTCACAGAGATTAAAATCAAATGATAGAGATTCAAGTTCACCAGTCTTGGGATCTTTCTGTTCGTAAGTCACCAAATGGGATAAACATTTAGCTATTAAACCACATCTCAATAAGTATATCACAACTCATACTTGAATAGGAGGAACCAATTACCCCTAGTTCTAAATCGACCTAATTTGTAATTAACATATTTTCAAGGACCACATAAGAAACATCACAAATAACAATATAGACAGACACTATTCAGGAACATTTACCCATTTAGGGATAGTGTCACTGGGAAAGTTTATAGTGGTTTGGCAATAATCACTGCCCTTGGCTGCTTTCAACCCAAGTCCATTTGCACTCTGCACAAAAACATAAAATTAGCAACTCAGGCCAGCCATTGAAAGAATTCAACATTCCAAGCTCAGGCAACAATCTTATCTTACTCAATCCAAATCGAATGGGAATCAAACCAACATTAAGGTTTACAATCTGGTTTCTAATTTGGGACTTCAACAACCATATATACATACATTCAAGCATAATCTTGCATCACAAAACTTCACATCAGAATCAACACAACTTTTAAGGCAAATGCAATAAGAAAGTGTAACTCACCACACACTTCTCGAAAGTGTCATGCAGAGAAAGCAATGCTTCTGTGTCTTCATCTGTAAGCTGATACCTGCGAGCTGCAACAGTAATCACATCACAATTAGATTCAATGAATTTGATGTACATCAACACATCACATCACATCAAACTCCATGTGCTACGTGCATACAATCATACATACACATACATACATACATACAGAGAATTGAGAGATTCCATTGATGTAGGCGGAAATGGCTGCAAATCCACAGATCAGAGCGAGCATCAAGGCTAATTGCAGAACCTTCATTGAATTCAGCTGACTTTCGAAGTGAAGCTACACGATTAAAAACAAAACGATTAAGGATTCATCGAACTATGGAGATTGAATCTGTTCTTACAATCAGCACTTGCATCACGCAATCACAGTATACTGTGCGAAGTGTTCTTTATTGATTGAATTTCATTTCAGATCTTATGTTAATGTTAACCGGGGGAAAAAAGGGGATAAAAATGCATGTCGTTCACACATAAATTGCTCACACATTGTTATTCCATTTCCACACATCGGATTTTTAAATTAAAAAAAAAAACCAGAACAGAACTGAGATCCTGAGAAGCAGGGGGCAAACGGCCTACCTGGAGATGGACGGCGAGCGAGAGAGCAGAGCAGAACACGCGACGGCGCGATAGTGTGACAGCGGAGTTCCGATGCGGCGAGCTGGAAGTGGCGATTAGGTACTGACCGACTGAGGGATGGCGAAGACAGAGTGAGTGAGAGCGGCCGCGGCGACGGTGACTGACAGAGGGATTGAGAGAGTTAGAGGGATAGAAGCGGTGGAGGAATCAGAGAGATACAGAGATTGGCACTGATTTTCTTTTTTTTTTTTTTTGGGTAACTTCTTTTTTTTTTTAATCTCTGAGTTATGTGGATTGGGCGATACCTCAGCAAAAATACAGTTAATGAAAGAAAACGGAAGCCCTCCTACCAAAAAATAATAAAACCAGAAAGAAGCGTGTCCAAAAACATCAAGAAAGAAGGAAGAAACCTAGCCATGTCAAAAAAAAAAGTGAAACCAGCCCAATTGCCCAAAAATAAGTAAAAAAAAGTGAAAGAAAAAAAAACACACGCGCGCACACAAAATATGCATTTTATTCGGATAAATATTTTGTGTATTAATTTTATATTATTCACCAAACTAGCACGTATAAATCCTATATATTCTCAATTAAAAGTATAATTTTGTAAAGAAAAGTAATTTTTGTGTGTCATTGAAAAAAAACGAAACTATCTTCTCCTACATAAGGTATATATTTAGGAGTAGGAGTGAGTTAAGTTCAACTAAATCTACCCAATTTTACGCTCGATTCAGAAAACTCAAGTTGAAATCATAATTTTAAAGTTCAAACTTGACTTATTGAAAGTAATGAGATTATAATATGTGATAAAATAACATCACATATCAAAATGAATATAAATGATTTAAATTACAACTTATATATAAAAACTATAAATTTATATCTTATCTTTAAATTATATCTTTTATTCAGAGTTGTGAAAATCGAATGAAACATGGAAGTATCCAAACTAACAATTTAGAAATTTAGAATTTGAAGAGATTGAACCAAGCTTGTGCTAAGTGCAGAGTTGCAGAGTTGGTTTGAGACACTTGCTAGCAGAAGGACATCTCATTTTCAAGTGCGGTGTGGGGTTGGGACAGCCCATGTCTTTGTTGTATAGAGGTATGGGTAGCTCTCATTTATAAATCAATGTCGGCTTATATGCTTCAACAGTGACAATTTTTTTAGGTATCCTAGACTCTCGGCAGGTTTAGATTAGTTTCTTACGTCTTTCCAAATGCACCTTTGGGGGTTTAACCTAGTCACGTCCCTTTCCTCATATATGTAGTTCTCATGTTTCAAATTTAAAATTAAACACTTAAGCAACTAAAATCATTTATCACTTGTAATAGAATGTGTGATTTTTCCTCTTGTAGACAAATTAATTGACTTAATTCAATTGCTTAAGGGCTCGTCCTCTATGTAGGCCCATTATGGCCCATCATATCCCATTGGCACCTGCCATGCCCAAGCCCAGCAATGTCATTGATTCCAACCTGTTGGTCCCTCCATGCACCTCCTACATTAAAACCTCTATTATTAACATAATAATAACTATTTCTTTTGTACATTATTCATATAAGTGCATATACATTTAGGTTAATTTAAGAAAATAGTTAAGTTCATTTATAAAATATCTTTGTATGTCGCCGGGTGAAACATTAGTGTCTTCTCATAATTATAAGTGGAATAGGAATAGGATAATCTTAGGTCCTTATCCATCATCCATAGACAGGGACAATAAAAGATCACATACAAATTGTAAAAAGGTCTATACATATAATTTGTAATCATTAATTTTAATTTATATTTATATTTTAAATTTATTTAATCAAAATCAACGGAGGTATACTTTAAATACTTTCCCAAATTGTATATGATACATAAAAAAGGATTTATCTGTTACTTGTAAGTAGTGTAGTCATCATATATTGCTTGGTTCAAACGCAACTTATTTAAGTCACCGTTGTATTTCAGTATAGCAATATACATATAGCACAAGCAACTTGATTGGGGCACATACCCCGATATGTTTTTTTCTGTCGTCCATCTTTCTGGCGGCAATATGTTATGTCAGTTAGATTATGTATCCATGTAAAATTCCAATAATTTTTTCGTATCTATACATTATTTGTTTGAGTATGTTTTTAGATATAAGACATTTAAGTATGAATATAGAAACACAAATTTATATTTGACCGATGAAATGTAAATAGAGATATAAATATTGAATTATTATTATATTTAGTATTCATTCTTAGAAGAAAAAAAAAAGCAAAAATATTAAGCAGAGATAATTTTTTTATCATCATTGTCGATTATTCATAAATACAATTTTTATTATTTTAATTTTTCTTTTTATATTTTGGACAAAGAGAAAATAAGATAAATTATATTTTTAATTATTTATTTTATCTTATATTATATTTATTACCACATAAATATAAAAACACTAATATTTATGCCTATGTATTTTGTGCCTCATTCTCATTCTCAATGGCTTGTTTTATGTTGTTTTTAACATTAAAAAAACAGTCTCAATAAGCAAGAAGACAAAATTGGTATCAGCAAGAAGTCACTCACTATCTATGTCAAGTTGAAAAAGATGAAAACCTGTAATTTAAACAAAGTAATAATATTGTAATTACGGATACTCTTTGTTTGGTTAAGTTGTCATTAACTGTCACACCCTGCCTTCCTCTAATTTCAAGTTGATGGGCATAATTAATGGACGTAATTGGATGAAAAGCATATCCGACAAAGTGTCTCTCCCGACAATTAGATCCTTAATAATGCTGGATCAGTCTTCCCAAGTTATTATTATTACCACTATCATTTGATTTGACTATATAAATCAAAAGCCACATATATGATTGAAGGTGGCAAAAGAATCATATAAGGGTGATGATACTCATCATAATGATTAGCATCTAATAATAATTAAGATTTGCCTATTGGTGCTAATAAGCTTTGGATTAGGTGATCCCCTTTTTATACTTAATTAAGTAAAATTTTACTATACTTAGCCTTTTAATAATAACCTTTGAAAAGACTGAATATTCTAAGCTGAAACTTCTTATTAATTAATTAATCAATCATGCTTTTTGATGAGGATTAGACCTTAAAGCAAAGATATCGGTGTATGATAGATCCATGCATGGATATGTCGGCCATATCTAGCTATCCACATCATGAGGACAAATTAAGCTAAGCTTGTCTTCTAAGGTTTTAAGTAGATCGAATAAATTGAGGAATGTAATTAGAAAATTAACTTTTTTTCTGTGCTTAAGAGTCAGAAATTGGCAGCAATAACTAATAATACTTAAAAGTATTAATTAAAAAATGATATTGAATTATTAATTAAAGGTATTAAATTATTAACTAAAAATATTGATCAGTATAAATTAAAATTTTTAATTTTTTCTCTTTAATTATTAATATCAGATAATTTTATTAAATTAATTTTTTACTCTGAATTTTAAATATTAAATTTTAATTTCTGAATTCTAATTCCTTAGCTTTAATCTTAGAATTTAAAAATTAATAAAAGAAATTACAAAAAAATTGGTTAATATATAATAATTAATTAAAATTTGTTCCTTATAAATATACACTTATTCAAAATTATATCACATTACTAAAAGAAAGTAAAATTCAAGCTTAGCTAATGTATGTTAAAAAAAAAATGGCTGAAGAATTATTTCTCTTATAAGATTTAAACACCTATAGCCAGAACCTCTTGTCAATCTTGTCATGCATGCTAAACATTCAAAGTATACTCATTTTCTCGGCAGTGTATACTTAGAAAGAGATTCAGAAAAATATAGAGCAAGTACAAAATAAAATAAAAAAATTCACCATGATTTTTATTTCTTTATTTTACATTTGTATATATAATATTATATGTATCATTAAATATATTCATACACACCATTTAGCAATACAAAAAATGTAAACATTATTACATAAATTTTTCTATGTAGGAACCACGTTTTCCATCACAACATACAAGTACATGACAAACTCAAACAGAGATATATGATTGATACATCATGATGAGGTTCCGAAAACCACTACTCATGCAAATCTAAGGCTATGGTTTTTTTTCCCCCCTTGTCTTTACCCTCATCCTCGGAAAGAGTAGTTATACTTAACAATAATCAGCAAAAACTATAAGAAACAAGGATGGCCCTTGCAGCCCCAGAGGCACTTGTTCATGTTGGTGATTAAAGCATAAATGTGTTGATAAAGTATATGGTAAGCGTGGTTTAGTCTATATAAGATTTTGATGTGTCACACATACACATCATGAGCGAAAAAAAAGAGAAGAAACCATTAGAAAACTCCAGTCAAAATGAACGTGGCAAACTATAAATTAAATTAGAAGCAATCAAACTAGCTTACTTGGTTGGTTGTATATCTATCTTAGTTCATATGGACATGGTTATAATCTTTATGAAACCGAAAGGTTCAGCTCTTTTATATATGCGATGCCTATTATCTGTATTTATGTATTTCTGGATACTCTAATTAATTAAATTATTATCTATCTTGTGCTTTAAGACTATGTTTTTGGGACATGACAAATCTGTTTGATATATAATAGAAATATGGACACTGAATATATTTTCTTTGACACAATTTTTATTGTCTCTATATCAATTTTTTGAACGAAATATACTGATGGACACTGAATTTTGGGGGATGGACACGAGATTTTTAATAAAAAAAAATTTTAACTCACAAAATTTTGTTATTATTCTGCCATTATCTTTTTTAAAATGATAAGAAAAATTTTACATTAAATTTTAGCATTATCTTTGTGTGTTTTATATAATATTTCAAACATACTATAGAGACATTATTTTTAGTGTCTATGTTATACTATCTTTGTTTCAATATTTTATTTTGTCTCGAAAAGAAATATAGACTCAGAGCAGATTATAAATTAAAAAACTTTTATTGAAAATATAAAAATTTAAATTTTTAATGTATTTATTTTATATTTATTAAATATAAATATTTAAAATCTTTTATTAATAATAAATTTATTATATAAGCATTAGGATATAGTAGGTTAGCTAAACTCATTAATTAAATATTTTATTATGAATAGGGTTTCTGCAGATAAACGTTTTAGTTATAGGTCGTCCTGAATGGTTCTCAATGCAATTTTAATTTCTCTTCTATACATGCATGAATAAATGTTGGTTAGTGTAGATACATTGCATAAAAGTGAGATGGGGTTTATGGATACCGACTTGTCATGAGGTTGTACGCACAAAACATTTAATGTAAATGGGATCTGCAAAATATTTAATAACTTCGTCGGTTGTAACTTGTAACCTGTAACGTTATGATTTTGATCAAGAGAGACACATATCTCTGGTGTTTTTTCTTTCACAGCCAAAAAATGTAATTGTATTTGTTTCTGTCACATCACACATCATAAAAAGATTCCTTTTTCTCATCAAACCCCCCAACTTTCTTCATTTTCTTTCCTTCCTCATATTTTCCACATACACACTACTGTTACATCCAATTAAAACACTGTGTTGTTTTATATATATGTATCATAGTCAATAATAATGAAATAGTACAAATTGAAGGGCTTTTCTCTCTCACGTACCCCTAGCTCATGATGATAATTAGGGACACTTAAATTCAATTTCAACATAACATTGAATGGAAGATCGAGCAACGATTAATATTATGTACCTCTTAATAACTAACAATAATGCAGTGTGTTCATTATAAAAGACATATCAACCATAGTTAACAACTGTGTTCATCACTTCCACCACTTGTGCCATGCATATGTGTTGGTAAAAGAGTTGACACGTGAATGGTTGACACGTCAATTTTAACCTGACATGTCAAACACTATTTTTAGTCGCTCTAGACTCTAATATCATTATAGTACATTAAGTCTAAAATATAAAAAAAAAAATCAGATGTCGAGAAAGGGTGTGTATTCAAATATTAATTAACAGCAGGTGGAATCCTTGAATTGCAGGGTGAATGCATGTATTGGTGAGAGCATGAATTCAGCAAACCACTTTTGTCTTTTGGTACTAATTAAAAATTCTCTGATCGATCCTTTTCTTTTTGAATACCGATTGTCTTTGATGGGGCATGGTGGGAGCTTAAGATGATACATGCATGGCTTTCAAATTTTCAATAATTTAATTTATTTGAATCTCTTCTATCTATGAAATTTTATTTTCTACGATATGATCTGAATTTTGCTATGGCTGTAGGAGCCAAGTGGCAAATAAACACCATACCGACCGGACCAAAAATAAACAGTTTGTGATGTCCAAATATAAACAAAAAGCATTGATATTTAATTTGACACATGTTGTTAAATAATAAAATGTGGAACTTAATTGTTACCAAATACCAACCATTATTAATACATCCTTGGGATTTTAATTGCTTTGGGCATATATGTGAGTGAGGTGGGTCTTACCAATTACCAAACACGTTTTGCAATGTAAGTTGTTGCACTGATTAATTGGGAGTGTGAATGTAGCACAGTGTAGACTCTAGACTCTACTTGAAGTAGCTTAGCTCATAGATTCTAGACCATCTGTTACCTTTCAGAAAAAAAAAGAAGATGATGCTACTACACATAACATAGCTCAACAAAGATTCACTTCTCTTTGCCTTTTTAACCTCCTTTTACTCAACACATCAAACTTCAAACATAGCCTATTATGATCTATCATTTTTCTCATTACTCTTTTTATGTAAATGTTTTTTTTTTTAAAATAAATTTGTGTCTTTTGATCGGAATCTATTTTTTAAATCAACAATACTAGCTAACCAACAAAAAATCAACTAATATTAGTCAATAACTTAAATTTGATGTTCTATTTATTTAGATTTCGAATGTTCTATTTTTTTAGGTTTCAGATGTTCTGTTTCTATTATTGATTGTTTTAGGTTTCGGATGTTCTATTTCTAAAAAATTTATGGATGTTTCACTAATTTTCATTGTGGATGTTCTATAAACAATAGTTACGAATATTCTATTTTTTGTTAGCTGATTATTGGTTAGAAAAATATTGATTACCTATCCTTTTAATTTTCATTTTAAATGTATAGATGTTATATACAGGTGAATTGCACAAATATAGATTTAAAAAGTGTAATACTAATATATGAATTAAGTCATTTTGGTATAAGTAAAAAGAGATAATCAATTAAATTAAGAATTTTTTAGGTGATGAAAATATTTAATAATTTTTAAAATTTAATTTTTAAAATAAAATAAATATGAGTATAACTATAAAATAACTATAGTTATATATTTAAAATTTTTGCTATAAAATTTAAAAAATCATTAAATACTTTTACTTTCATCGCAAAATCTAAAAAAGTATTTTGACTATGCATGTTATATATATATATATATATATATATATATATATATATATATATATATA